>RJWM01020516.1:0-37089 GCA_004363535.1 Dasyprocta punctata
CCTGGGCTCAGGCCCAGGGAGCTGGTTTATGGTTGGCACTGTCTCGCCTTCTCCAGGGAGCACCCCACTGTCCAGCTTGGCAGCCCCTGCTGCAGTTCGGGAGGGCAGCCCCCGACACCCGACTGGGCTCTGCCTGCTGCATCTCTGGCCCAGGACCCTTGTGGGGGCTGGGGCTGCTTGCCCCTGGGCCCCCTCCCCAGCTCTGTGCTGTGTCTCGGGGAGGCAAGGAGCCCCTGGGCCCACTGTTCTGGGCAGGGTGGAAGGCCTGGTGGGTGGCCCGGGCACACTTCCGCTAAGAGACACTGGGTGTTCTTTCCTTTTTCGCTTCCCTGTTCAGAGATTTCCCCTTCCCAGGCTGAGGTCAGAGCCATAAACAGGAGCGATAAGGCTTTGGGCCTTCAACCTGAACTTTGCAGCCGCTTTATGACTAGATCACCCCCCACTCCCCGCAACTCCAGAGGAGGCTGGAGCAGGACTGCCTAGGGTCCACTCCAGGGCCAAGGGAGATGGGGCCCTTGCTCCAGCCTGGCCCCGCCTTGTCCTGGCTGAGCCCCTTTTACCCTATGGGCTCAGCCCTGCAGAGGGCTACGGGAAATGAGGGAGATGAGAGCCCCCAGCCAGACCCCTCAGGATGGGAGGGGAGGAGCGCAAAGGGTGGCGTTGGCTGGGAAGCTGGGGGGCAGAATGGCCTGGTGTGTCAGGCGGTGTTCTGAGAGCTCTGCTTGGGACTCCAAGTCTCCAGCAGTGCAGGGCGGGGGGTGGTGCGCGACGTGGCTCCCAGATCCCTGCCCATGCAGAGTTTGAGGGGCTGAGACCCAGGGTTGCCAGCATGGTCCGAAGGCTCAGAGACACTCAGGGTCAGAGCTGGGGCCTCAGGGACCGAGCCCGGAGAAGAAGGGGTCTCATGGGTATCAGGGGAAAGGGGATCTGGCCAACGGTCAGAGGTCTGCTCCTAGGCCAGGTAATGAACGATCCATCCCTGGTGTGTGGAAGACACCAGCTGGGTGGAGACAGAAATGTGGGTGCAGGTGGGGCTCACAGGGGCGACCACGGGAGAGAAAGGATCAGGTGGCCAAGACCCCTTCCCTCCGCAGGCAGCCCGGAGCCACTGTGGGCATTCAGGGCCTGTGCAAGCAGCAGCTCAGGACCGCTCCGCGCCGGCAGGGAAGATCAGCCGCTGCTGGCGCTGGGACGGGGGTAGGGGTGTACAGTGGGGTCGGGGATCCTCGGGTCTTTCCTGCTCTCACAAGTAGCCCAGCGTCTGCCTGGGGCCTGGCGAGCAGTCTCTGGCACCCACACGTGGGCACAGGGCCCTGGCGCCAGGGGCACAGTGGGCCCCGGGAGAAGCAGGAGTGGGAGAAGGCCAGCAGGTGGGCCCCTGGCTGGAGCGCGCTTTCCTGGGCGTGCTGGGCCCTCCAGCAGGACCCCACGCGGCGGCTCGCCGCCACCCACCTCGTCCGCCAGGACTTCTCCGCTGTCCCCGGGTGGGAGGGCACAGAAAGGGGCCTCCATACACACAACGCCACGGACACCGCAGAGCCGGGACATCCCCAGACTCGGGGACGCCCCAGCCTGGGGCCAGCCTTGAGCCGGGGGCACCCCAGACCCGGGGCACCCCCAACCCGGGGCACTCTAGACGCGCACACCGACGCCCTCCCGTCCCCCTCCCGCCCGCGGCGGCCTCTCCTCACCCATGGAGCTGCCTGGACACCAGGGTCGCCGCGCGGGGACACCGGGCACGACCCACACCCCTACCCGTCGGACACCGGGCCCGCGCGGAGACCGGGGAGAGCCGCTGCCGGTGTCCGCTGCCCTGCCCGCGCCCGTCCCGGCCTCTGCAGGCGCTGCCGGTCCGACCCCGCGCACCTGCCCGGGATGCCCACTCACCGCGGCGCCCAGGGCGCAGGCGAGCGCGGCGAGCACGCAGGGCCAGCGGGCTGGCGGCGGGCGCATGGTCGCGAGCGGCGGGGACGGCGGCGGGCGCGCGGCTCCCGGTGGAGCCGGCGGAGGCGGGGGTGCGACTGACGGGCGGCGGACGCGGCCAATGGGCGCCGGGGGCGGGGCTCCGCGCAGGTGTGGGCAGTGCCGGGGGTCCCCACGCCGCCAAGCCGCGCGCGGCCGCCTCCGCCCGCCACCGCCGCGGAGCGATTACCGCCGCGGGCTGCACCTCCGCGTCCCGCCGCTCGGCCCCGCCGTGTCCCACTACCCGCCCCCGTGTCCTGCGTGTCCCGCCAGGTGCCACCTCCGCGGCCCGCCCGCCTGTCCTCGGGCTCGGCCGCCCTCGGAGCGGGTCCCCGTCGTTCCTTTGGAGGTCTCAGGCCGCGCCACCCACGCCCGCGCGTTGGGCGCCGGGCTGACCCTTGGCGGATCGAGGCCGGTGGGAGTGGGGCCGCTCGCGTCCACTCGCGCGGGGGCGGTGACGGCTCCGGGGCTGGGAGCCCGCGCTGCAGCGCCCTCCCGCGGAGAGCTACTCCTGAGACCTCGCCCGGGGCCGGGGCGCAACACCTCCCCCGCGGTCCCGGGGCTCCTCCGCCCATCCTGGCCCGGCCCTGTCGCGGCTCCGGGAGCCCCACGCAGTGCTGCGGCGCGGGGTCTGTGGGCAGCAGTGGCGGGTATCCGCGGGGCACGCCTTCTGGAGCTGGGGGCCCTCTGTGGAGGGAGGGGCCCGACCTGGCTCAGGGATTCCTGCTGCTTCCGTGGCCCGGTGCACCAGCTCTCAGGCTCGGGTCCCTACAAGGCAGTGGCTCCTGACCCCATTCCGGGCAGTCGTGACCTCTGCTGGCCTGGTGTCCGGGAGCCCGGGATGTGAAGAATTTGTCTGTGCTTCTTCCACCGACTGCCTCGTCTCCAGGCCTGCGATTTGCCTCCCTGAGGACAGGATCTGGGGATTTGAGAGTGGACCGAGGGCATGAGGAATGGGGACAGACCCCACGTTGCCATGGGACCCTCCTGGGGGGCACGGCGGGGCAGGGGAGCAAGGGAAGGCTTGAGGCTGCCAGCCAGGAGGGCTGTCCTCAGGGCTGATGGCCAGGCTCCCAGGGACCGCGTCCCCACGCCACCCGGCCCTGCTTCCAGCCAGGGGCAAGTGGTTCAGGGAACACCGTTTTCCTGCAAGCCCTGCAATGAAGCTGCTGCTTTGTTCTTTCTGAATCGTCCCTGGGGGAAGCAGCTGTCCACTCTCTGAGAGCCAGCCTGGAGTCTGTCCTCCTGCTCCCCACCCTGTCCCAAGCCTGAGCCCCTCTACAGTCAGCCTCTGCCCTGATGATGTGGCCTGGGAGGAAGCAGGCACCCCTACCCTCTGCTCCCCTGGTCCGGGCCTGGGAGGAGACACGGACACCCCGTCCTCTGGTCCCCTTCCTGTGTGCTTGTTCCCGAGAGCACCCAGCTCTGTCTCCCCTCCTGGGCTCCCGGAACCTGTCCCCAGGGTTTGGCTCGAGCGCCTCGCTGTGCTTGCCAGCATGCCAAGGGAGCCGTGGATGCAGGAGGTTTGGGAGAGGGAGGCAGTCACTTGCTGTCCCCCGTGACAACAGGCACAGTGGGAGAGTCATAGTTACTCACGCGGAATGCCTGGCTTCCTGCCCGCCTCGTCCCTGCGTGAGTGCCACCCGCGCTGCTGCAGCCCCCCGACACCTCTCAGATTCGTGCTCTCGCTGCCTTCTCGAAGTGCCTCTGCAGGAGCTCGGCAGTGGCACCGAGGTTCCTGGAAAGGGCAGCTGGGGACCACAGAGGGGACCTGACCTGCGTGATGGGGGCTGGGCCAGCGTGGGGGAGTGACTGCTCCAGGGTGTCCCCGCAGGCCACCCACAGTGCCACCTGGGGGCTGCTGCCGTCCCAAGCTGCCCTTCTTCCTGTTCGGAAGGTGTCTTTACTCCAAGCTGTGATAGCACAAATATCATTAGTTTGGCGTGTGTCTCCACTTGCCCCTGTCTGACCCAGGATGAGTCTGTGACGTGGATGTGTCCCCTTCAAGGGAGCCTAGCATGGCCCAGGTGGGAATGGGGGATCTTTTGGTGGCACTGCAGCTGCGCCTGGAAGAAAACCCATTCATGGAGTGCAGGCAGTGGGGGAAGAATTGTGCCCCCAGGTGGGTGTGGAAATGAAGCCCCAGGACCAGCTCTGGATAGGCAGCTGGGACTTGTGGACAGGACCAAGGGCAAGTGCATCGGTTCAGGTCACCTGATGAGCAGATGCGGAGATGTGGAGGAAAGAGGACAGGGCAGGAAGGGGCAGGGATGTCCTCAGGCTGTGCAGCAAATCGGAAGTTTCTGTCACCCGTTGGTGAGTTCCAGAGCAAAGACAGCACAGAGAGAGGGCCCACGGCGGGGCTGAGGGCACTGCCACAGCACAGGGCAAGTTTTGTGGGACACCTGAGGGATACACTTCGATGGCTACCACAGCGGAGAAACTGAGGCCTGGGAAATGGAAGGATAGGAGAATGTGTGCTCTGCTCTGGGGGACAGAGGTGGAGACCTCAGCTTTAGTCTTGAGGACAGAGACAGGTGACCTTAGGACTCCTTTCCTCAGTAGCCCAGGGCTCGCTCAGTGTGTTGGGGAGTCAGCAGGCAGCCTAGCATGGGGGTCACGGTGCAGGGACTCTGGGAAATTGAAGGGAGGGCCGCTCCTGCTGTGTCCTCTCTGCCAGCCTCAGCACAAGGTGTGTGTGTGCACGCATGCAAGCCTGTGTCTGTGTATGAGAGCATGTGCATATGTATCCTGGGATAGGGGACACGTCTGCTCCCAGCTGGAGGGGGTAGTGCAAGGCTTGGTAACGGTGATGGCTTTGATCTAAAATATCCTCCAAGCTGGGCTTGGTGACACACAGCACTTGGGAGGCTGGGGCAGGAGGATCACCATGAATTTGAGGCCAGTCTGGACTACATAGACCCCGTTTCAAAAATAAAAGTCCCCCAAAGGCCTTGTCTAAAGGCTTGGTTGCCAGCCTGGTGGTAGTGCCAGGGGATGGGGCAATCGAGGGGGCGGGGTGTGGTTGAAGGAAGTAGATCCTTGGGGGTGGGACTTGGAAGGTTGCACTTCATCCCACCTCCTCTGACAGGTGGGTTGCTTTGTTCTGCCAACCCCTCCCTGCCAGCGCAGAAACAATGGAGCCAGCCAACCATGGACTGAAACTTCTGAAACCATGAGCCAAGATAAATATTTTCTCCTTTATGTTGAGTTTCTCAGGTGGTTTGTGTCAGTGGGCAGCTGGAGAGGTGGAGTTTGAGCAGGGTTCTTGTAGCTGGGGGAAGAGGAATGGTCCCAGAGATGTGTCCAAGACCTGAAGGGGCTCCTTCCTGGGGGCAGCGGTGCCCTGTGGGGCACTCTGTGCCCAGAAGGGCTCAGACTGAGTTCTCATGCTCCGCCCCCTCTCCCAGCCCTGTAGCCCTGTGAACTGAGGTGGAGCCAACCCCAGGCAGGGGTTCAGCAAAAGGGAGACTGTGAGAGCAGGAATAAAGAGATGTGTGTCTAAGTAACATGATTTATGCCATCAGAGATCAGTGTGTTAACTGACGGCTGTTGGCTGGAAAAAAGAATGGGCATCTCTATGTGACTCTCAAACAACTGAAAGCAGAAAAAATGAAGCTATGTAGACACCACCAGGCCAGCAGATTGCATGGATGGGAGGACTAAACCCAAGGGAGGTTAGGCGGTGCACGGGGCGTGAAGTCAGCAACTGGCTCTGCAGTAGAGGAGCGAAATTGGAATCATAAATTATTCAGGAATAAATAATAATGAATATTAAAACCTGAGTGATACGGACATTACATGATTAAAGAAGAAAAATTGTAGCCTTCATTAGATATACTACAAACAAGAGAGATTGAAAACTAGTAAAATAAGTTTACGACTGGAAACAGTGGAAAAGAAATGTTAAATCTGAAGAAAGGGAGGAATTAGTGCAGGTAAAAATAGAAAGTAATGAAATCAAAATAAAATGTTGAATGAATGAGTGAAACTTTCCATTGAACAGGCTTGTCTTAGTTACTTTTCTTGCTGTTGAGTCAAAATACCCAATACCCACAAGTTAAGGGAGGAAAGGTTTGTTTAGCGTAGAGTTTGTGGAGGTTGCAGCCCGCAATCGGCTGCCTCCAAGGCAGGGTGGCATGGCAGAGGAGAAACAGGCCATCGCAGGCAGAAGGCGGCAAAGCAAGCAAGGACCTTAGCGGCTTCTTCCTGCCCCTTTTATATTCTCTCTAGGCTACTGGGATTAGGGCGGTGCTAAGCCAGTCAGTGGATTGATTCAGTAATCACCCAGCCTTCATCCAAGTGCCCTTAATCCTAGCATTGCACTGTGAATCAGTCACACTCTAGATCCAGCCACCTCTGAAAAAGCCTCATCTGTGACTGAGTAATGCTTTGTGGGGAGGAGGGGAACATCTAAATATGAGCCGTAATAAGGCTAGTAAATAGATAAAAGTTCGGCAAGCCTGGTCAGGAACAAAAGTGGAAACCTAGAAGACAAGGGACATAGTTCCAGGGATAGAGAATATTTTAAAACTGTGAGAGACAGTATTCTTCGAACATCTAGGTGAAATGGGTGCTTTTTCTCAAGAAATACTAAAATTGCCCCCGCCAAAAGTTACCAGGCCCCCATGGTTTTATGGGGGAATTCCATAAGCTGTGAATGCACAGGTAATTCCCACGCAATAGGAATGTTACCAGCCTGCTCTGTGCGTGGTGTGTGCTGATATTAAAACAGTGCAAGGATGGGACAAGTAAGGAAAGCGGTCATTTCACTTTGTAATTCAATAATCAGTAAATAGATTAATGAATTTAATACATAATGTAATGCAATGCTTACTATTTAACTCATGCTTATGCATAAACATGAGAGCAAAAGTCAAGCAGTAAGGAAGCCAATGAATGCAAGTTGCTATCTCGACAGTGCCAGGGAGGAGTAGCAGGTCTGTTGCCTGCTCACCTGCTTCTGATGGGTGCTGTGGGCCATGGCTGGGTGAGGTGGGGCACCCAGGAGTGTGTCTGCAGAGGCCAGTGAGGGTTGTGGCCAGAAGTGAGGACCTGGATGGTGGCGTGGTGGCTGCTCTTGGTAAGGCAAATACTCCAGAAAGGGATGGGCTCAGTGCCTGGCTTTCATGGGCAGAGCGGTGGACGTAGCCCAGACCTGGGAAATGTGGGCATGGCTGCTGTCCTGCTCCTGGGAGGGCAGGGTGGGAACGTCCACTTAGCCTCCTTCTGCCCCAGCAACAGGACCCTGGATTTGGCCTGGGGCTTCTGCAGTGGCCACTGGGTGAGTCCCTCGACTGAGCACTGTGGCCAGGCTTGTGGGTTGAGGACTGTCAGGGACTGGGAGAGACCTGAACTCGGTTGGGAGACCTTGCTCTGTCCCACCTCTGTCCTCCACCCCAGCCCCTGGGTCCCTGCGGCCTGACAGGGACCTTGAAGAAGCATGGAAGATGCTTCTTCCTGTGGCCTTCATTGCCCTAATGGGCTGGAGTCCTGACCCACCTCTGCCCTCTCCCCTCTCTGGGAGCAGGTGCCTGCCCCGCCTGGAGATAGGGCCATGTGCGGTCCTAGGCCCTCACAGTCCCCGATGGCCGCCCTGGAGATGGGGGCCTGTCCTCTGCAGACCCGAGTCCCGCTCCCAGCCTTTCCTTCCCTTGGGGGCCTCAGTCCACAGGCTTGATTCAGGGGGCAGAACTTGTCTGTACCGTCCAGACCTCAAAGCTTTGTGACGCTGCACCCACACGAGCACAACTGCTCCCCTTCCTGGGATGGTCACACTGTGTGGGGGCGAGGGACCCCTTTTCGTCCATGCCCCCTTGGTTGCTGGGCCCCAGCCTGGTCGTGGTGTTCAGGGGTAGCTTCCCTGTGACCCTCCATCCCTCCGAGGTGGGGTGGGGACAGGTGACAGTCTAGCACCGCTCCACCAGGCCGTCTGGAGGAATCACAGAGAAGCCCTACCCTGCTCCTCTCTGGTCCCAGGTGCCCCAGCAGGAAACCTGCTGCAGAGGACAGCGGCTGAGAGGGCCACTGCACAGGCCTGCCTGGGCCGGGGAGGGGGAGAGGAGGAGCGGGGAGAAGAGGAAGCAGACGCTTGACAGGGCAGAGCGGACAGTCTCGGCCTCGTGTCTCCGGTCAGCAGCATCTCATCCTGCGGTGAGTGAGTGAGCGTCCCCCAGGGGCTCCGTACCTCACCTGGCCGAAGAAGTGAGGTCCCTGGGGCTGCATCTTACAGCGACGGGGGGACTAGGGTGCTCCTTTTCCTCACTCTTTGCTTCCTGGCCTCTGTGAAGAGAGCTGTCTCTTTGTCCGTGTACTCCCATGGCTGTCTTCCGCCTTGCCAAGTTGCCCACAGCAAGAGCCAGTGATCCTGGACTGAGACCTCTGAACCCATGAGCCAAATCCTTTCTCTTTATTCTGAAGGAACCCAGCGCCTTGGGCATGCCAGGCCAGTGCTCTTTTGAAGCAGATGTTGTGCCACAGTGATGGAAGCCAGCACACACCGCAGGCCTGCTCACCGCCACTGCTGCCCAGCCCTTCCCTCTCCAAGCTCAGCATCTGGACTGGGTATTGATCTTGTTCTTTAATTCATCAAAAAGAGCTCCAAGCCAGGTGTGGTGGCACATGTCTGTAATCCCAGCACTCAGGAGGCTGAGGCAGGATTGCTATGAGTTCAAGGCCAGCCTGGGTAACAAAGCGAGTTCTAGGCCAGTGAGACCCTGTCTCAAAAAAGACCAAAAGAAAAAAAAAAAAAAAACAAAGAAAGAAAGCAAAAAGAAAATGCTCCAACTCTAGGACGTGGGTAAAGTAGTACTTGAACTGTGCTTAGCCCATCGCTTGGTTTATTTCCTCCACGTTGAGTCAGGTCACAGACTGGCCATTCCCTCTGTGTCTCAGGAGGTCTCTCGAGAGAAAAAGAATCCCCAGTGCTGTCCCCCACAACCTGTTCTTCACATCTGCAAAATGCTAAAATTCCTTACTGGAGTACATAGCCTTAGGTTAAGTCCCGTCCTTGCCTTAGGCTGTTTTTTTTTAATCACTTGTTTTTCTAAAAATGATTCGCCCCCTAGAATTTACTATGAGGAGACCCTTCCCCAGCTGCCTGCTGTCTTTGGAAGAAACTGGTCCTGGATGCCAGTGTCCAGTCAGTGCCCGCTCACTGCCTCTCCAGGGGCGTGCTCACCCTCTCTCTCTCAGACAGACTGTTTGGTGAGGTTCCTGACTTTCTCTAGTTTCTTTCTTTCTTTCTTTCTTTCTTTCTTTCTTTCTTTCTTTCTTTCTTTCTTTCTTTCTTTCTTTCTTCCTTCCTTCCTTCCTTCCTCCCTCCCTCCCTCCCTCCCTCCCTCCCTCCCTCCCTCCCTCTCTCTCTCTCTCTTTCTTTCTTTCTTTCTTTCTTTCTTCCTTTCTTCCTTTCTTTCTGAGTTAGAGACTCCCTGCATAGCCCAGGTTGGCCTTGAACTCACAGGGATTCTCCTGCCTCGGCTCCTGAGCACTGGGTTGACCGGTGTGGGTCACCACGCCTGTCTCTCCCTAGTTCCAAGTGCGCCCTGGACCCCAGTGATCCGGCTTCCTGCTCCTGTCTCCCCTGCCTTCCCCCACCCCTCTGGCCGTGCTGGCCTCCTGAGAACTGACCCCCAACCCCATTTGCTCCTGGGTCTGCACTGCCCCCTGCCAGGAATGCTCCTCCCCTAGGACCTGCGTGTCTCCCACCTCTCTCCTGTCACTGAACCCTGAAAAGCAACTCCGGACACCTTCCTGGCTCAGCTTCTCCTTCCCAGCACCCACCACCTCCCAGGCCCGTGCCCTCCGCCGGGAGGTGGCTCCGCCACTCAGTGTTTGTCTCCCTGCCCGAGCGGAAGCCCCACCAGGACAGGGAGGCGGGAGCGTGTGCTGTCCTGGGCCCCAGGTGGGGCCAGCACCCTGGAAGTCGTCTCTTTGGAGCAGGGAGTGGGAGGCTGGCGGCCCTGCCTCCCTCAGTCCCCCCGTTTCTAGTGCTGTGCTCTCACCCAGTTCCGAGGACTCCCCAGTTCCTTCCTTGGCCCTCAGGGCTCCCCCAGCCTCCACCCAGCTGCCTTGACCGAGCTCTGCTACCCAGCCTGGCACCTTGGCCCAGGCCGATCCTTCTGCAGGAGCAGCTTCCTGCAGATGGCTCTCAGGGGACTTCGCTGCAGCACCCATGGGCTGGAGTCAGTGTCAGTGGCCCTGCTGTGGAGTTTGGGGGGCACTAGGGGGTGGACAGGCCCAGATGGGCTGGGACCAAGAGCAGTGGTTGGGCCGGCAGCCTTTCCTGTAGCTCTGCCTCTGACTCGGCCTCACCTATAGCTGAGGGGTGAACCCTGCCCTGGCCCAGACGCCACACCGCCCAGTTACCCATGACCCCAGCCTGACCCCTGACCCTGATCCCAGGCCTCAGTCCTGGCTGACCTCTGCTCCCAGTCGGCCCTGATCACCAAGCCCCACCCGCCCTGCCTGGCACAGAGGTGAACACGTGTGGCTGTCACTGTCACTGCTGCCCCGAGTCCACGGTGCCCAGCCAGGAGCCGGGCCGCAGGCTGGGAGTCTCGGGGTCCCGGACCGCTTCCTCTCCTGCCCTTTCTCTGCTCGCCCTCCTGTCTGGCTCCCAGCCAAGCGGCTCTGCATACCTGGTCAGGGCCTTTCGGCCAGGTGCCAGGGCAGGGAGGAACCCGCTGGCCCGGCCCGGCCTCTGTTTGCACAGGTCTGGGTAAAAATAGCCACAGCCACGCACGCTTCTCCTCCTTCCTGCTCGGCCTGGCTCCTGCCCTGGCCGTCACTCGCCAGCTGTCCCTGCCCCTGGCCTCTTCTTGCCAGGAACAGGACGAAGCCCAGGGGCACGGCCCGCAGAGCCACCCCTGCCGACCCCTGGAGTGTGGCTGGGAGCCAGCCCGTGGCTGTGTGTCACAACTCAGTCCCAGGGCACGATGATGCGGTGGCTAACGCAGGTCACAGCGAGCCGGAGGGTCCTGGGGCACCGAGAGCAGCCCCATCCTCCTTCAGCTGCTGCTCTGCTGGGCTCCATCACACGGGGCTGAGGCTGCACCCTAACAAAGCAGCGTCCAGACCTCCCCCAGCCCCACGTGTGCTCTCCTGATGGAGGTCACATGGGAATTAGCCCCCCAAATCAACAAGCAAACGGAGGCCCACTGCAAAGGCACTGTGTGCCTGCCCCCGCCCACGTGTCGGTGAGGTTGACAGCTTGCTGGCCCCCTCTGGCCTCCCGTGACTTTTGGGCCATCCCCCTAGCCTGGTGTTTCACGGTCACATGCGTGTCTGTCTCCAAATGTCCCCCTTCTGCCAGGGTCATCTTGGCCTGAGGGTCATCCCAAATGAGGCCACCTCAACAGACTCCCTTTACCCCGTCCAGATCCTGTATCCTGAGTGCATCACTTTCTGAGGTCCTGGGGGTTGGGAATTCAACCCATGAGGTCTGGAGGGATGGGACTGAGCCCACGACCTTTGTCCGGTGTAGCAGTCACCCTAGGGCTTGTCTTCGTCATCTCATTTCTCTGGGGGGGGGGTGGCAGCAGCTTGGGGAGTGATGGCCGTGGTTGTCCTCCGAGGATGTGACGGGGCGGGAGGCTCTGCTTCCAGAAGATGCGCTATGCGGTCCTCGCCCGGTCCCCATGGGGTGGCCGCAGCAGTTGACCTGGGAACCACAGTAGCCAGCGTGCCTTTTCTGACTGGCCTTGGGAGTCATGTGTGTCCCTTCTGCCCTGTCCTCTTGATTGCAGAGACTGCTTCCGTCAGAGCTGGGGGTGCTCCGCGGGGGAGTTCTGGGCGAGTGTGGTCCTTGTCCCTGGCCCGGGCTGGCTGCCGGCCCGAGACTCCTGCTTTCCAGCCGGTGGGCCGCGGTGGGGGAGAGCGCTGCCCTCCCTGCTGACCCACTGGGGGCCCTGGGAGCTGCACACCCGCCTCTTTTCAGATCCCACTCGTCAGAACTCAGTCCCAGGCCACACGGGGCTGGAGGAGGGGCGGGGAGAGTGCTGTCGCAGTGCCTGCTTCGGGGCCGGCCGGGGCTCAGCTCAGCAACGACTCGGGAGCCTTGCACTGTGGGCCAGAAGCTCGGCCATGCAGGCCCTTGTCCTTTCCGCAGGTGACCGTGGCTTCAGCAGCAGCCCTGTGACAGGCAGAGAGAGCACACCATAGGCATCCAGGTGGCCTCTGGGTGCTCCGGAGCCGCACCATGGAGAAGCAGAGGTCAGTGGGAACCACCCGGCACGTCTGGCACAGACTTGGCCAATCTGCCCACCTCCTCCCCGCACAGGGGCCCGGACTGTGGTCCGGGACAGGAGCCCTCACTGTGCGCCTGCAGCTGGCTTCTACACCCGTCTCCAGGCGCGGAGAGATAGCCGGCCATGCAACTGCTCTCCAGGAAAACCACGGAATTTGGGCCCTGCCGTCCAGGGCCTCCGACTGGGCAGCTGAGGGCTGCCCTGAGGATTCCTGGCCACCCCCGAGTCTCTCGTCCATCAGGCCACAGACAGGTGCCTGCCAGGCTCTGCCTTTCTGCCCCACCCTGCCGTGGGGACCTGGGGCGGACTCTGCCTACAGAATGAAAGGAGCGGGAGCCCTGCCCTGCCGTGTGCTGGGCACAGGAAACGTTCACGATCCGAAGACTTGAATACAAGTTTAAGAAGAAGTAGAAAGAAGACAAGATAGATCAGTGGTTCTCTGGGCCATCTGCCCAACCCCTGCCCCACAGCTCTGGTTTCTAAGGTTCCCAGGCTGTGGCTGCAGGTGGGGCATGCCGTCCCTTCCTGACTGGGCCCGCTCCAGCGCAGGGCTGGGGCTTCTCCCAAGCCCACGGACCCTTACAAGGATAATATTTTTATGCATGTTTGCATGTGTGCACACATGCACGTACATATGCACACAGGTACTCATGCATCCACGCACATGAATACACGTGCTTTCATTTGCAAACAATTTGGTTCACAAACAGAAGTGTTTGGTAAAATTTTTTTGTGTTTTTGCATCGGGTAACAAACATGACCGTGGGCATCTTTCCCACACAAAGTGAATGTGGCCATCTTTTCCCAAACCATGGAACAAGTTAAGCTCATGAACTGAAGTACCACTGTACGTGTGCACATGCATGTATGCATGTTTGTATTTTGTGGTGCTAGGGATCGAACCCGGGGCCTCACAAATGCTAGAAAAGTGCTCTACACTGAGCTCCGTTCCCTGCCCAGGATAATATTTTTAAGTGCACTAAAAAATCCCCACAAAGGATGATAAAGAAAATCAATTAAAATACAGCTATCGAAATATTAAAAATAAATTTGGGCCATCGCAATACATGTGTTTCTTTCTCACGTTTCAGATAAAAGGACCTAGCAGCAGGCTGAAGAACGGGTGATGGGAGACACGCAGTCCTCCTTATCAGGACGGCACTTCCTGTGATTCTAGTCACACGCTGTCTGTCATCTGGTGTCCCTGGGCACGAGGACTCTCCGGATGCTGTGTCACGGCCCTGGTGATCATCTCACTTCCTTTCATTCTGCAGCGCAGAATCTCCACTCAGGTCCCAAGGCGGAGGAGGGTAAGTGTGGGCCAGTTAAACTGGGGTGTGATTAAACAGTGTGTGTGTGTGTGACAGACAGACAGAGAGATCACATCACACAAGTTTTCTTACACTGGATTGTTACAAATTTTTCTATTTAATTAGTTATTTTTAATCTGTCACTGTGCCCAATTTATAAATTAAACTTTATCATGCCTACAGAAAAAAAAAACCAGCATACAGGTTGTGATTAAAAAGTACTGCTGTCAAGGGCCATCCCTGAGCCTTAGCAGTGGTGTGTGACAGGTTTCAGTTTGTTCAGTGCAGTCAGTGGGTCGTGAGCTACAGGTGAGAGATGGTGTGTTTTACAGTGTGCTGTAACTCACGGGTCACAAACAACTGACCATCCGGAAATGTGGTTGGTTGCATCCGAGCTGCGGATCCTGAGCTTCAGATTCCGGCTTTTAAGATGTGACGGGTGGGAGAGGAAGCTCTGGCCTCCGGTTATGGTCCTGAGGCCGAGGCTCAGCGTCCTCGGTGGAAATCACCCGGCTCGCCTTGTGCGCAGAGGCGTCCATCTGGACGCGGCAGCCTAGGGTTGGCGATGGTGAAGGTGATGGTGACGGCGATGGCGAAGGTGATGGAGAAGGGCGATGGCGAAGGCGAAGGCGAAGGCGATGGTGATGGCGAAGGCGACGGCACTGCTGCTTTGGGCCCCGCCGGAGCTGTGCGAGCGGAGTTTGCACCCGAGCGCTGGGTGCTGTGGGGCCTTGGGCGAGCACCTGAGGAACAATGTGAGTGGGACACGGCTCTTCCACCCTGCATCGCGACTCTGCTCCGGGTCACACAGCGACTCTGCTCCGGGTCACGCAGCGACTCTGCTCCGGGTCACACATCGACTCTGCTCCGGGTCATGCAGCGACTCTGCTCCGGGTCACACCACGACTCTGCTCTGGGTCACACAGCGACTCTGGTGCGGCGGCTCCTCTCCGTGAACGTGTGACTCTGCGTCCCCCTGTGCCTCGGTCACCAGCCCTGGCACTGTGCGGCCTCCGCCTCTTCCCAAAGTCAGGGTGACCGTGGAAGGCCAACGCGTTGAATCGATTTGGGACATGGAAGCCGGCAGGACAGTGCAGCTAAAGACCCTCAGGAAAGAAGACTCCAGAGCCGCTATGGACAGTGGCGAGGAAGATGGGGTGATCTCCAAGGGGAGGGGAGACCCGAGGGGACTCATGGCAATGCACCTTAGGCTGTAATACATTTTAAAAAGTGAACATTGGCCATGGTTTTCAACCATACCTCCTACGTAGGGCCCATACCTCCTACGTAGGGCCCATACCTCCTAAGCAGTTTCCGGTGCCTGCTAGGAATGAGGTGCGTCGCGGCTGACCCCGGCATGCTGAGAGTATACGGCATCTTGTGGCGTATTCACCAACAGCAGTGTGAGATGGAGACAGCAAGGGTTTCTCTTGGTGACAGAGTCACAGCTCTTGCTGATATTTCTGTGCTTCATTGTCTACTTACAGAGTGGAAGAAAATGCTAAATTCAGTTTAAATGGTACAAAGTAGCCATTTTCCTACTTGAATATATGAGCTCCCCCTTTTATTATGGCACCGGGAATGGAATGCAGGGCCTTTGCACTGAGCTACATCCCCATCCCTTTTTAAAATTTCGAGACAGGGTTTTGCTAAGTTGTTCAGTGGCCCAGCTTGGGCCCTTGTGATCCTCCTGCCTCAGCCTCCCTGAGGCATGCACCACCACCACGTATTTCTTGAAGGTTAGGAGTCCCAAGGCTAAGGTCCTCCCGTCTAGGGGCTGCTTAATGGAGATCAGTTGCCTTCTCAAGTCTCACAGCCCCTGTGGGAGATTCTCTCTTAGCCTGGGCTGGTTGTGATTGTGCCAACTAGGTCAGGGGACCTGCAGCAAGCTTGCTAGGGACAGGAGTCTGTATCCAGGCCCTGGGGAGCCACAGGGGACCCCAGCCTCTGGAGGCAGCCACCAGGACTTCTGGGTGAGGCTATGGGGACTGCGTATTAGTCAGCTCTCTGTTACTGTGACAAAATACCTGAGACAAACAATGCAAGGAAGGAAAGGCTTGTTTTGGATTCCGCCCATGGCTGGTGGGCTCGCTTCCGGCCTGGTGAGGCAGAACCTTCACGGCTGTGCGTGTGGGGCGGCGGGGGGGAACCGTGAAGGGGACGAGCACCTCCGGGCTGAGCCCTCCCTGGGGGGCAGGTCCGGGAGCTGACGCAGGGCTTCTTTCTTTCCCAGGGTGACTGCAGTGTCCCGACAGGCCCTGGGGAGCCTGCAAGGCCAGCGGAGCGGCCTCCAGGACTCACGCTCTCCCTGGCTCTGTGCCCTGGCCGGCTGCAGCCTCGGGAACCGAGACCCCCGGGGTTTCTAGGTCTGTCGTCTTCCAGGGGCCCATAGCTCTGGGCTGACAGGTCCAGGCACTGTGGGCCTCCCGTGGTGGTCCAGTTGGGCTTCTCCGCTGCTTCCTCAGAAAGCCGTCTGCAGCCTCTGTCCATGCCTGGGGGATGGGACATTTGGGGGACAGGCAGGGTCCCTTCCGCAGGGGCCCCATGTACCTGCTCCCTGGACCTTTTCCCAGCCACTTAGGCCTGAGTCCCACGGCCTCTTCCTGCTGTCCACTCTCCCTCCACAGCCCTGGCGTTTTCTTTGGCAGCGTCTGGTTTTCCCTCTTCCCATCTGATCCTTCTGGAAACAGACTTGGGCTGCTTTGCCTGGGAAGGGGTCCTGGAGGCCCCAGAGGGGGTAGGGGTGTGAGGAGGGACAGCACTGTGGGTCACCGAGGCTTGGTGGGTGCGCTAGAGCACCGGGCAGAGCACAGCCCGGCATCTCATCGGCTGCGGCAAGGCGGGGCCACTGTCCGCTTCTCTCGTCTACAGCGAGTTCAAGGCTGACCCAGGGAGGAAACTGCCTAGCAAGTCCAGCCTGCTGCAGGTACCACCCCTGCCTGTCCCGTGGCCAGGACACAAACTCCTGTCCCAAGGCCGAAGTGCGGGTGGGTTTGCTGGGCACAGTGAGTGCAGTGGGACGTGCAGGGCACTGTCCCCTCCGCCCCGTTTCCCTGGTGGAGGATCCAGGTGCACAGGCTCTGGGGGCAGGGGCGAGACATCCGCTCATTGGTTTGCAATGTCCTGGGGCCAGGCCTCGTGCAGGGCTGTGGCCCCTCCCAGGCCGCGGTCCGGGTCCCTGAACAGATCTGTAGGTGGACGGGGAGAGTGCAGAGATGACTAAGCCCTCGCTGCAGGTGGCTCCAGAGGGAAGACAGAAAGTAGAGGGCCCTGTCGTGGGAGGCAGCTGGGGTCAGTGCCCCCAGCGGGCTCAGGAGCGCCAGGACCTTGGAAGGAAGATGTCACCTTGGCTGGGTTTGGGGGTTACGCTGCGATGCTGGCCTGGGCGGCTGGTGGGGTGTGCACGGTGGTAGGGACAGTGGACATGTCCTGCGGTCAGGCTGCATGAAGGGGAAGGTGCTGTGGCTGGAGTGACCAGGAGGGCTGGGACGGCACAGAAGGAAGTGGCCGCCGGGGCCAGGAGCAGACACATAGGCAGCGGCGCCGAGCCCCGGGCGCTTCCTCCTGTGGGCCCGGGAGAGCCAGTCCAGCCTCTCTGTCTTGGCTCCACCACCTGACCCAGAAGTGCCAGCTGCCAGGCTCTGCGCCCCCTGCAGGGGCTCAGTGGCCTGGGTCTCCAAGGTTTGTAAACTGCTAGGTTAAGAGTGAGTTGCAGCACTGGCCCCAGGCCTGGCTCATCCCCGTGGATGCCTGGTTTCGTTTAATTTCTGCACGGGCTATGGACGCTGCAGAGGGACAGGCGACCTGTACCGTGCGGCACGGTGGGTGTCCTGCCCTGGGAGTGTGGGGCCTGGCCCGTGGTGGCTTTGGCTGTGTCACCTGGCCCCTGCGTGCCCTTGAGTGCATTTGGGGGATGACGGACAGCATTCGTGAGCACTAGCTGGAGTTGGTGGATGGGGGTCCAGCCTCCCCGGGCCCCGCCGTACACTTGGAGGAGGAACAGGCCCAGGCACAGAGCAGAATAGGAAGTAGTGGGACTCAGGGCCCGGCCACATGGGCCTCCCCACCAGCAGCCAACCCCGTGCCGCACTCTGGGTGCCCCGCCTGCTCTCCCACCCCCGTGAGCTCCACAGCCCACAGCTCAGGGCACCCGGCCTTGCTGTCCGGCCAGAGAGGGCTTTCCAAAGCAGGGGACAGTGCCGCTGTCCCATCCTCACCCTCAAGGGCTCCCGCACCCAGGGAGTACGGCTTTCTAGACCCAGGTCTCCACTTCAGAGGGGCCCGGCGAGCTCGTTAGCCCGGGCAACACACTTAGACGTCTCGGTTTGAATGCCGGGTGGTGTGTGAGTGTAGCTGCTCTGCACCTCAGTCTTCTCACCTGTCAATGGGAGCAATCTCAGCCCCCAAGTCCCTGCATTCAAGAGGACTCAGCGCTCTGGCACCTGGGAAGTCCTCAGCACAGCACTTCCTCCATGAGCAAACCCACACCTCCAGAAGTACTTAGCAAAAGGTGGCATCGTCACCTGCTGCTGCCACCTGCCACCATCTCCAAGCACCGAATTTCCATCCAGACTTCCCACTGCGACCTTGAACTCCTGGCCTATTGTCTTGTGACAGATGACCCCAGTGTCAGCAGCTGACGATGACCACAGATCTCGAGAATCAGGAGGGGGCGTGGGCCTCCCGTGTCCTCCACTTCAAGGTCTCCTGAGCTGTGGGGCTGAGGGCCTGGTCTCCTCACTGGAGCCCATGCAGGCGAGGGCTGAGGCTCTGAGCTCCTGGCCGCAGGAGGGCCTGGGCGCTGGCTTCCTCCATGCCTTGTAGGAAGGGGAAGCTCCAGCGAGCTGGGCACGGCAGCTGTGTGCAGGTCACACGTACACTTGTGCACACACAGCCATGTCGACCTTGCTCCCTTGTCCCATTGCAACGAGTCACATATGTTTGCCTACTTGAGGGAGAGGACACACAGGCGCTGACAGCAGCAGGCTGGGATCACAAGGCCACCGTGCGCCACTGGCCTTGTCTCTCTGCATGTCGCCCTTCTGTCCCGAAGGCCTCTCTGTCCATCCTGCTCCCTCCCTCCATGCTTCCAGAGCAGCTGCCCCGTGCAGCCCTGGTGAGGACCCGGGCAAAGATGCGGACAGCACAGTCGGCGTTTTCTCTGCTGGGCTGCTCCCTGCACCACCCCTGGTACCCTAATTTCCGGCTCATCTGTCTGTGGACATATTCCAGAGTCCCAGTGACGCGGTACTTATGGAAGCACATCTGTCTCACTGGGTTGGGATTTCCTGGGCTTTGCGGTGTCCAGCTGAGTCTGGGTCAAGGTCGGGCCTTGGTCTCAGTCCAGGCATGGAATGGAGTGCCAAGCACATGCTGCAAAGTGCATGGAGTCAATAGCAGATCAATTTGGTTTCAGAAACTAGCACAGATCTATTCAGAAGCCGCAGTGAGCCCAGGTTTCTGAGAGCCTGGGTTCTCCTGAAATAAAGCGGCTGCCATGGGCACAGAGGCACCGGCTACAGCAGCAGCAGGGCTGGTTTTTATGTGCAGCGAAGCCACTGATTGTCTGAGATAAAGGCAGGGATGGCTTTGGGGTCAGGAAGAGGAGCGCACGGTTCTTGCTGGGCAAAGCCTGCTGACGGTGCTGCATCCCTTCACGAAGAAGCTGCAGGGTTTGCTGAGCTGGTGTCCCCTGTGGCAGAGGAAGCAGCACCACGGAGGCGGAGGAGTGATTTGTGGGCCTGGAGCGGGACCAGACCAGGGTTCAGGGTTTGGGGAAGCTGGGCTCTGGGATCTGCCAGGTGCGTATACACATGTGTTACATCGACAGGAAACAGTCTGGGTAAGGTGATGGGGTTGGGAAAGTTTGCACAGGGAGTCGGGGCAGGCTGGCCCCTCGGCCCACCCTCTCTGTGCGCTGTGAGGTCACATCCTGGGAGCCCCCATGTGTGGACTATGTTCTGCATCGTCCTTGGCTGTGACAGGCAGCTGGGAGACCAGGGCCACAGACCTGCACCAGATGGAGGAATGACCTGGGCCCCCGCAGCAACGGGGGAGGTGTGGCTGCACGGTGACAGACGCGTTGGGGAGAGCTGTGGACTGCAGCCTTGATTCTCGCATTGGACAGCAGGCACAATGTCCCGCCTCCAAGGACAGGTGTCCTGACCTCGCCCACCTCACAGGCACACCACGCAGAATTTGCATAACGGCTGCTCCTTGGCACCTGAGGAACCGGCTGGAAGCAGGAGTGATCTAGGTGTGTCTCCAAGTGTGGCCTCCCAGGGGCCTGGCCCCTGGGTTGGGACTCACCTCACTGCTAGGGAGGAGTCCACAGGGCCTTTGCGTCTCTGAGCGGGACAGGGGAGGCTGTTTGTGGAGGGGTGGGCTGTCTCTCACTGCCTGTAACCAGCTCTGGAGGAAACGGCGAAACCAGGCTGTCGAGGAAGAGGGTTGAGTGGCAGTTGGTGGACCAGATAGGGCAGTGCCGTGTTCCTGGGGTCTGAGAAAAAAAGGGTGGAAAGTTTCTAGAGGTGTGGGTGCCTAACCTTGAGGCAGTGACTGGGGTGGTCTAAGTGACATCCGGAAGTGAATGCCTCCAGCTCATGTTCTGGAATCTGGGGGAGGGGGGTGCTTGGTGATCCCAGGGATTCAGTGGCTCCGAGACAGGACCTTGAGCATCAACTGTCCAAGGACGACTTTGTCTTAGTCACTTTCCTTGTCACTGGGACAATGGCACAAAATACTTGACACCCACAGTGTAAAGGTGGTGAGGCTGAGGTTTATTGGCTCATGCTTTAGTCCTCGTGTGGTTAGCAGTATGGCAGAAGGGCCAGGGCGCAGGGAGCTGCGTGTCTCACGGCACACCGGAAGCAGAGAGGGAAGGTGGGAGCCAGGGAGGGAGATGCACCTACCAAGCCATCCCACAGCGTCTGCCGCTTTTGACCAAGCTTCACCTCCTAACACCAAGCCAGCTGCAGCCCCTTCGACAAGTCCCATCTCTGAGCCCAGGAGGCAGTTTTGGGGGGACAGGTATAAACCATAACCATGTGTTGCCCACTCAGATCCCTTCTGCCAGGAGGGATCTCTGCTGCAAATGTGCAAACAGCACTCTGCTCCTGCCTGCTCCAGAGAGCTGCCCACAGTAGAATCCTCAGGGGTTCTACTGCCCACCCTGGGGCAGCTCAGGGCTGAAGTCCAGTTGACACAGGGAGAGAAAGTCTGGCTCCTTGCCTCAAAGTGGATTTGGTTTGCAGCTGAGTCTTGCTTGGTTTCCTTCTCTGCCCCATCCTGTCCGCCCTCTCTCTTCCTGAGTCCCTCCTTCAATACCCTTGCTTGCTAAAGGGGTGCGTCTGGTTTGGGGCTCAGGACTGTGGCGTGGAGCATCTGGAGGAAAGGATAGTGGCTAGAGGGTGACTGAGGCAGGCTTGAGGGGTGCTTTAGAGCCATTCCTACTGTTAATCAGCTTTCTGCTATTATAATAAAATTCCTGAGGTCATTAGCTTACAAAGAGAAAAGGCTTGTTTTGATTCCCAGTCTTGGAGGTTCTAGTTCAGGATGGGGCAGAGGAGGACACCATTGCTTTGGGCTCTGGTGGTTATGGTAGATGACAACAACAGTAATGCTTGGCAGAGCTAACTGCTCACCTCATGCCCAGGAAGCAAAAGAGGAGTGCATAGGAAGAGCCAGGATCCCACGGCCTGTTTCCAGGACACAGCCCCAGTGACTCAAGGCCTCGCACTGGGCTACCTCATCAGGATCCACAGCACCACCCAACAGCACCACCTGGGTGTCTGGGGAATGTTCACAGTCCAAACTGCAGCACCTGAATTCTCAGTGATGTGGGCTACAGTGTCCAAATGCTTTAAATTATGGCATATTTTAAAATATTTTTGTACTAGTGTTATAGTTTATATCAGCTGTCTACCCCAGAACCTCATGTGCTCACAGGAGGGGCTTTTGGGGGGTGATTGGATCATGGGGTGTGAAACTCATCACTGGATTAGTTCAGTGGTGAGTTTATAGCTAAATGTGATGTTGGGAGGTAAAACCTGGTGGCAGGAAGTGAGTCCCTGTGAGCGTGGCTTGAAAGCATCTATCTCCCTCCTCCTCTCTTGATCCCTCTCTGCTTCCTGCCTGCCATACCATAGACTGTTTCTTTTCTGCCATTCCCTCTGCTATGCTTCCCTGCCTTGGAGTCAGCTGACTATGGACTGAAACCTCTACAAACTGTGAGCCAAAATAAACCTCTCCTCCTTAGAGTTGTGGGTATTGGGTATTGTGTCTCAATAACAAGGAAAGTAGCTAAAATAACCAATAAACTGGTTATACTTTATCAGCAGACCTATGGAACATTCTCATTCAATAATTCATTCCAAATATAAAGTAATTTCTAAAATCGCAAAAAATGTATATCCTTGTACATTCAAACAAAGACTTCTTTCTGTGGATTATTTGGACATTAAAAGGAGCATAAGCAGGGACACCTGGGGATGCCACCACCTCTGCCATAGCTGTAGTGAGTGTCCAGGTGAAACACTGGACTTCTTTCTGTGGATTATTTGGACATTAAAAGGAGCATAAGCAGGGACACCTGGGGATGCCACCACCTCTGCCATAGCTGTAGTGAGTGTCCAGGTGAAAGATGTCCTTTTCCTAATGAGAGCTGCTTTAGAAAAGCAGCTGTCTCTCCATCCCATTGTGATGTGGAAAATAGATTTCAGTACTGGAGATGCTGGAGCGACTGATATTCAGCCTATGGAGTGTGTAGCTACGTGCAGAAACAGCTTCCTGGTGCCAATGGATGACCACGCAAACTGTGGAGGTGCTATCATCCTACACTGGAAAGTGGTTGGACCAAGGTTCATCCTGTTGGAGTTGACACTCTGAAAGGAAAAAACAAATAGGGTATTTGCCTTCTCCTGGTAAGGCGTATATTACACACATCACAGGAAACAACTATCAAACAACATTGATGGAAAACCCCACAGTCCTAAAGGGAAAAAGGATATCTTTACAGTGGAAAAGTCTGAGAGATGCTACCTCAGTCAAGAGATCAGAGCCAACCGTACCAGTAGTGGGACAAAATTACACCATTTATCTTCTGATCTGATACCTGGGGCATATCATATATTCAGTATTCCTGCCAATAAATACATTTCCTGTGTCATGAAGAAACCATCAGAACCAAAGTGAGGACCCGTTGCCAAACAGTGCACCCGGGCTCTTCACAAACGTCAGTATCGCGAAAACAAAGGCAAGGACTGCTCCAAACTAAACAGACACAGCAGCCCAGTGAACGCAAGGCATTATCCAGAGTTAGAACCCACAGTTGGGAAAAACGTCCTCCAAAGGACAGTGCTGGGCAGTTTGTAGACGAAGGCGAGCATACGCAGCATTTGCTGGGAGAACAGAAGTTTGGTAGCGGATGTTTGCAGGCACTTACTGCTTTGTGGATTGTTGTGAACAAAGACACTCGACACATTTTCTTATCAACGCTATTGACTTGTGACACAGACAAAACAAATGGACTCAAAGTGGATTTGAAGAAACAGCATGATTGGGGGAAACAAGCTCAGTCAGAGGCATTCTAAACATCAACTGCTTTTATTGTTTCTTAGAGTAAAGGTTGAACATAAGCTTTATGTGAGCAAGACACCTAAGAAGCACGTTGCTGTGTGGGGTGTGGGCGTGTAGGATTGCTACCTTTCTGGTGGGCTGTTTTGTTAAACCAGTAAGTCATGTTCCTCTTCGTCTTTAGTCACTTTTTATCGCTTTGAAGTTTACTTTATATCATTAGAGACACTTGTTTTTTCTTTTTATTACTCATTGGATCATATATCTTCCCCCTTATATTTTCAATCTACCTGTGTTTTTGTATGTGAAGAGAATTTCTTATAGGTGGCATATTGTTGTATATTCTTTTAAATTCACTCTGCCAAAATCTGACTTTTTACTGGTATATTTATATTAATTGGTGACTTGCCATTTTATTATACCTATATTTTCTCTTTGTTCCCTTTATTGTTCCTCAACTTCTGTCTTACTACCTTCCTATGGGTTGAGTATTTTAAAGGTTTTTATCTTGATTTACTGATAAGTGTTTAAATATATTGATTTGTATTTTTTAAGTGATTAAGTGTAATTTTTCAGTAGTTAAAATTTTGTGCAATTTCTTCCTTGTATCCATGGTTTTGGGTGAGAAACCTGCTGTCATCTGAATTGATGGTCTCCATAGTTAATTCATTGCTCCTCTCTGGCTGCTTCTAAGATGTCGTCTGACTTTAGTTTTCTGCAGTTTAATAGTAAAGTGTCTTGGCTTAGGTCTATACTGGTTGCTTGAATCTGAAGATTCATGTCTTTTGCTAACATTGGGAATTCAGTCATTACTCACTTTTTCAGTCCCATTCTCTCTCTTCTCCTTTGAGAACCCAATAATATGAACGTCGTACCCTTCCTTATCGTACCACAGGTATTTTGTTTTGTTTGTTCATTTTGTGGTACTTGGAATTGAGCCCAAGGCCTCACATGCTAGTCAAGCACTTTACTGCTGAGCTACACCCCCAACTCTTTAAATTTTTTTTTTTAAATTTTGAGATAGAATCTCGTTAAGTTGCCCAGGCTGACCTTGAACTTGGGATCCTTCTGCCTCAGGCTTCTGAGTGGCTGGATTTACACTAAGTTTAAACTAAGCTCTCCCCTGGCCCTGTTGCTACTAGAGAAGGGTGAAAGAAGCTGGCCAACTATTTTGCTTATTTATTTTCTCGAGGCTGGAGATTGAAGCCAGGAACTGTGCATGCTGAGCAGGTGATCCGCCACTGAGCTGCAGCCCCAGCCCCACTCACGGCACTTTGCCGCTGCAAGCTGGGTTGGAGGCTCACCCGCTGCTGGGCTCTGTACGTGAGGCATCAGCTTGGATCGCTAGCTCTGCTTCTCCCGGCCTTGCTCAGTCTGCTTCCTGCTGGGTGCGGTGGGTGCTCAATTCCCAAGTGGGCTTCTCTGACCCCAGGTGTGGAAAGAAAACAGAATGATCGATAAAGTGGGGCTGGTGCCCAACTTGCAATGCCTTGCTGGGATTCACTGATGCTGAGTGGGCTGGAGACTGCAGCCCTCTGGACCTGGTTGGCACCAGAAGCAGAAGTGAAACCTGGTGGCAAGAAGTTCCTGCACACTGCCTCGGTAGTCCCACTGCCGCCATGTGGTGGGGGAGACTGCTGCTTTGGGGAAACTGTTGTACTTGCTGCTTCTACCAGGCAGCAATGGAATATGAGCTCCCCCCATAGACTCGGTAATGCCACCTGGCAGAACAGGGTGCGCACCCTGGACGGCTCCACAGAAGCTGTCAGGGGCAGATTGTGTGTTTTTCCATTTGTTATTTGGCTGGAGTAGGGTGAGTGTTGCCAAGATTTTTTGTTTGTAAGCTGTCTTTTTCCTGCTCCTGTCTTTTTCCTGCTCCTTAGGGTTGTATGTCTGTGCTTGATAATGGTTCTGGGCTGCAAGCTTGCACAGGAACCTATTCAGGCTATGTGGGAGGCAAGGAGGAAAACGAGGGGACCCCCCCAAGGCATTGTTTCTCGAGTCCAGAGGCCATCAGGCAGTCACGGTTTCCTTTCTTGGCTGTACTGTGTCCAGGGTTTTTAGCTGTAAGAGGAGGACCAGGGAGACTATGACAGCTCCATCTGTGTAGAACTTGGAAATGATAGAGCTATTTTGCAATGAAGCAGTATGAGTGAAAACAAGGCTCAGATGTCCTCAGAAGTAACTTCTTAAGCCCTGATAAAATAATCTGCAGGGCATGCAAGCATCACGTGAGTGAGATCTGAAAAGAATAAGCTCTCTACTCTACCTGCGAATCTTGGCAATGTCTGTGAAAACAAATTCGGAGTCACATGTTACTTTGAAATGGAATCCTTTCAATCTGAGTTAGAACAAAGATGAACCCATGTACTACTTGTGAAAAGCAGATCCAAGTCCTACAGTGCTGTGACCCATGTGGCTCCTGAGGTTCTTGGGGTGAAGGATGGCGAGGGATGAGAAAAATAAAGAAAGAGACAAAGCTGGGGTCAGGTAGAGCCCTTACTCTCCTGATGCTCAACCAATGCTGCATGTTTATTTATATACTGGGAAGGATGAGGTCAATTTCAGCCCCCCTGCCTAGCAACCCATTGCTTGGATTGTCTAGGAAGTTGGTGTTTTTCTGGGCTGTAGCAACTTTTTCAGGTGGTTGACCCTGGGGCCCCTTGTTACTTTGGTAGGGTCATGTCTGGGTCATGCCCTAGGTCAATTTCCAGCTTCAATGGCTCCCAACACTACAGTATTCTCAAAAGTTGCTACTGGAGGTTAAAGCAGGGTGAAGTAAAGTCAAGAGGTATTCATACAAACAAGTCTAAGATCAATCTAAGCTAATTTTGGTACCTGGCCTGGAATCTTGGGCATTATCCTGGTCTTTATGGACCTCAAATGTGAATTTAGAGGTTTTCTCTGTTATAGACTTACATGGTGGATTGGTGTTTCTAAATGTGGAGCTAGGTCTTGGACCTAGATTTCTGAGATGAACCTTGATCTGCACTTGGCTACAGGCTTTGGCTCTGTGTCTTAAACCTGGACATTAAATTTGGACTGAACCTTGGACTCCAACCTTTAAACAAAGTTGTGTCTCAGAAAGTGCCTGAACTTGGACATGACTCTGCATGTGCCTGTTAGACTGGGACTTTTGATTTTGAACACCAGCCTTGGAACTACACTTTTGACCTTGCTCCTCAACTTTGGTAATTGTTACGGTTTAAATACGAACTGTTCCCCCAAAGACTCATCCATTCAGGGCTCTATCCCTAAGGCACCATTGTTTATGTAACAGAAGGTCCTCCCCTACAGTATGCTTCAGTTTCTTAGTTACCCAGGTAACAGTTCCTGTTGCAGTTCCAGTTGTTTCTGTCTCTTAGAAGCAGCTGGTTACTGTGACGCACATTGTAAGAACCAATCCCCAACTGACAAGCCATTCTTCCTCTGTACTTCCTGCTTGCTTATCCCATATAAGCCCTGGAACACCAGAGATGAGATCGGGGTCTAACATTTTGAGAAACAGTGGATTCCTAGTCGGTGCCTGTTGATGTAAATAAATATGCCTCCAAATCCTGGGTGTTTCTGTTTGCTGTTGCATTTAGAGGTGGGACCTAGAAAGGTAGTGGATCATGAGGGCTCTGACCTCATCAATGGACTCACCTGTGGATGAATTCATGGCTGAATGGGCTATTAGGACGTGGGCCTGATTGGAGGGAGTGGGTCCCGGGGGCTGTGTCCTTGAAGGGTATTTTTTCCCCCAGCCTCCTCACTGACTATTTCCCTCTCACTTCATTGTTGCCATGTAGTAAGCACCTTTCCTCTGCTATACCCTTCCACTGTAATGTTCTGACTCAACTCAGTCTCAGCAATGAAACCATCCAAACATGGACTAAAATCTCTGAAACTTGGAGCCAAAGTAAGCTCTTCCTCCTTAAATTTGATTTATGGCAGATATTTTGTCACAGAGATGGAAAACTGCCTAACATAGCAATGGAATTCTGGTTTTGCTCCTGGATCACAGCCTTAGACATGTTCCTTAGGCCTTGAAATTGAGCCTGAACCTCAGACACAAACACTACTTTGGAGTCAGTCCTAGGACTATGAACATGACCTGGACGGTGAACCTTGACTTGGAATTCCAAACCTGAATGTGGATGTTGGGCCTAGATTTAGACATCTGTACTGGGCCCTGAATGGGAATTCACCCCTTCAGGGAACCTGGGTTTAGATCTAGGCCCGGGACCTGGAACTAGACTGGAATCTTGGAAATCAACCGTGAACCTTGGGCCTGAACTTCAGACCTGGATATGGAAACCAACTTTGAACACAGACTTGGAAACTAAACTATGGATCTCAATCTCAGAACTTTGAACTTTATTTAATTGATCTGAAAATTAGAACCAAGCCTGGATCCTAGGCCTGAATTATGTACATTTCTTTGATGTAGATATTGGACCCTAATTTAGACATAGAACATGGAGCTTGGAGCTGTATGTGTATTTGGACCTTATGTTGAGTTCTGAAACTTGAGCCTGTGCACTGTTCTTGCATTTGGGTCTGGACCTGAAACTGAGCTTGGCTCTTTAAGGTGAAATTTGGACCATGGGCCTAAACCTACCCCTGGATGTTAGAATAGGACTTTGACCAGAAATGGGACATGATGCCTGTTGTGGCTGTTAGAACTTTGCTTTTGACCTTGGATGTGGAACTAACACATAGAACTTGAACACTGACCCCAACCTTCAACCATCACCTTGCACCTGGTCTGTGGATATGGGTCTTGGATCTTGACTTGCAATTTAAACTGGACTTTAACCTTGGTCTGGATGTTTGACCTGGATTTAGATTCTGATGGGGATCAGAGTCAAACCTTGGGCTTGTATTTATCTTAATGTTGAACTTAGGCTTTGGACCTAGACTTTGGAATTGGTTTCAGACTTTGAAATATAAACTAGACCTTAGATTTTTGACTTGACTCATCCTGGACTAGACCTTGACCTTGGATATAGATTTTTTTTCCAGAGCTTTGGACTTGAACTTAGATTTAGCTCTTGGTCAGGACCTGGACTGTGATTTAAAGACCACATTATGATTTTGGATGTTTCCTTAATGTTGAACCTGGGTTTTGCACACAGGTGTTTTCTGAAACAGCATCTGGACCTTGGAACTGTACTCTGCACGTTGGACCTTGACTTTGAATTATGACTTTTAACCATGGTCATGCACCTCAGTTCCAGATCTGACCTTAAAACTGACTGGAGGACTGCTGATCTAGCCATGGATATTGGACATAATTGTTGAACCTAGGTCTTCTTAGGTACTTGGATGGGACCTCAGATCTGGAACTTGGATTATTATTTTTTTTTTTTGAACTAGGGATCCAACTCATGACATTGCGCTTGTCAGGCAGGTGCTTATGTCACTGAGCTAAATCCCCAGCTCTGGAACTTGGGTTTTGATTGGCACCTTGAACTTGGATCTGGACCTTTAACCTCATATGTTGACCTTCAGCTTTGCCATGGAGCATGACATCCTTGTACGTGGATGTGAGATGTGAACTATGCATCTTGATATGGACACTGGACCGAATCTTTGGACTCATCCCTTGGGTATAACCTTACACTTGGAATTTAGTCTTAGTACTAGAGGTTGATTTGGGAACTTTGGCCTTCTCTCTGTCCTTTGACTTTGGACTTGGAGCATGCAAGTTTATGTTGGACCTGGATCAGGACCCTTGACATGGACCTTGGTCCTTAGATCAGGAATTGTAACTCAGACCTGAGCTGCCACCTTGGATGTGAACTTTGGTCCTTATACCTGGACCATGGTCCTGGATTTTGGATTTTGCTTTGGCTTAGACATTGTATCAGATCTTTGACATGGAAACTGGATAGATTTAGACCCTTTAGCTTGACCTTGGTCCTGGACTTTGGTGCTGAAATCCAAGTTTGAATTTTGATTCTAATTCTAAGCTTGTTTTCTTTCTTGTACAAGTACAGCTGACTTCACTTAACTTGCAGCAAGAACATACTTTTGAGAACAAAAGAATGAGACTGATCTTGTTTACACATTTGGGAAAATTGCTTGTCTTGTCAAACACTTACCTGATTCATCTTAATTGACTCTAATGTACAATAAGAACGTACTTTTGATAACAATGCGTGATAATGCACGCTTACGTGAATACTGTTTCATTGCACTTTAACTCACTCTGACTTGCAAAAGGAACATTTGAGAAGCCTGTATGATTCTTAGCTCAGTTTTACAAATGTTGTCAGTATTCATCAATATAACTGAGAAGAATGAGGATTTTTTAGATTTTTGTTAGATAATGCTTGTAATCATTAAGGCTTGTTTTACCAAGAAGTAGAGACATCCACATCTGAGGTCTAGGTTCTAGGTCCAAATTACATTTCTAAAGTCCTAAACCTAGACCCAGTACACGATTCTGTGGTTCCAGGTCCATATCCAGGGTTCAAATTCAAGCTGTAGGTCTAAGTTCAGCCTAATATGAGCTCAAAGCAAAGTCCAAGATCCATGTCCAAAACCTATTTCCAGGTCTGAGGTCCAGGTCTAAGGTCTTGGTGCAATGTCTGGTCCAGTGATAAAACCTAGGCTAAAGTCTAAAAGTCGATCTCATGGTCCAATTCCAGAGTAGAACTTTATGTGCGAGGTCAGGACCGTGTGTAGTTCGAAGCCAAATCTGAGTTCTCTGTCCGAGATCTGTATACAGACATGAGATCGAGGTTTAAGATTCAGTTTTCAAAGTCTAGATCTATGGTTAGTCTAATGGTCTGGTCAAATCCCAGTCTCAGGTCAAGATCTAAGGTCCAGAACTATGTGTGTAGTTTAGGTCGAAGTCTATGATTTAAGTTTAAAGTGCAAGTCCACTGTCTAGGTCTAATATAAGGTAGACTTTGTAGGTCCTGGATAGATCCAGGTATAATTTGAGGCCAAAGCTCCAGGTCAAGTTTTATGGTGATTAGAGGTTTTATATCTAGTTCTAAAGTCTTGATTCAAAGTGAGTCCAGGTCATTGTTGAAAGTCCATTTGTGAAGTCATAATTTCTATATCAAAGGTCCCTAAGTTTATCCTTGAAGTTCAGGTCCAAGATCTATGTCTGAGGCCCAGATCTGAGATTCAAAGTCCAGGACCATATTCTCAGACCTAATTTCATAATTTTATTTCAAGGATTAGCTCTTGGTCCAGATTAGGTCTATAGAAGGTACATTCCAAATCCAGTTTATAGGTCAAATAATAAGGTCAGGTCTAAATTCAGATATAAGTTCTGTGTCCAAAGTCATGGTCCAATTTCCAGATCAAAATTCTGATAATTACTCTTAGACTTAAGATTCAGATTCAGAGGTTCAAGTCAAGGTCCAAGTGCAAAAGTTGTGGCTGATAATCCAGATCAATATCCAAGTTTCACCACTTTATTCCAAAGCTCAGATATAGGTTCTCAAGAAAGTTCTAGGACTTGGTGTAGCATCATGTCAAAAGAGATTGCAAATCCTAGTTCCAAGTCAAGGTAAATATTCAGGCCCAGTTCGAAGGACAAAGGTTCATGTCCACACCTAAAGACCAGATCCAGGTTTTAAATTACAGTTCTAAACTCTAGGGCTAGAACTTTGTCCTGGTTCAAAATTTGGGTCCAAGGTCCTTGTTCACAGTCAGATCTAATATCAAGGTCCACGTTTATGGTGTTGGTCAAGTCCAGTTCCCAGAAGAATGAATAGAGGTGAGGTTAGAGATCAGGCCCAAGGAACTCACCAAATGTTATTTTTCATCATTTAACTAAATACATACCCCCAAAGAAAGGATTAATTTAATGTTTTATCACTGATTGCATCCCCTCTAAGTCCAAGATTTCTGAGTGATGATAATGTTTGGTCCACTCATATTACTATTTTTGTCTCAATATTTTATAACCTAAGGTCCAAATTGTAAGACTATCTACAACTATCAAACTCTATATACAACAGTGATATACAGGGAAAGGAAAAAATTAAAAAATAAGGCATTATGCTTTGTATCTGGACATCCCCACAAAGCCTCATGCAGTCACATGTAAGACCTTTAGAAGATGATTGGATCATGAGGGTGTGTGTTCATTAGTGAATTAGTCCACTGATGAGTTTAGAGCTAAATGTGATGTTGGGTGGGAAGAGGTGGGTCACTATGGGTGTGGCCTGGAAGGGTCTAGCTCCCTCCTCCTCCCTCAATCTCTCTCTGCTTCCTGACTGCCCTGCCATGGACTGTTTCTCCTCCACTATACCTCTCTATCATGCTGCCCTGCCTCAAAGTCAGCCAACTATGGATTGAAACCTCTGCAGACTGTGAACCAAATTATAGCTTTCCTCCTTAGAGTTGTGTCATATATTGCAGGTAGGTGTCATATATTGTGTGTCAGCAATAAAAAAGTAGCTAACATAAAAAGGTAAGGAGGTGAGGAACATAAGTTAAAAAACTATATATATATATATATATATCCCTCAATGAAGGAAAAATATATATATATATCTCAATGAAGAAAATATGGGTAGTGTCTGTTTTCTGTAATGACTAAAATGGATGGTCATTATATATTTGTTCTTTGAGGACCTAGTCCATATTCCTGTGACTTTAGCCTTTTAGATAGATGGCTGGGGTAACTGGGGCTTCATTCCTGAAGTGTCTGAGACTTTATTTTTCTGGCTTCCTGGAGATGCTGTGGTCTTCTGTGAACATTTACATTGAACATGGTGGCCCTGAGAATCTCCGGGAATCACCAGAGTTCTTTTTTTTTTTTTTTTTTTTTTAACATATTTCGTATTGTTATCTTCAAATTAGTTGTTCAGATAATGAGATATAAGCATGAAAAAATGATCAAATAATTGAACAATGTAAGCACAAACCTCATTTTGATGAACTAACAGATTAGTAGTACAGTTATCTATCTTGTATATATATACATATATTTGAATATATATACAGATATATAATCTTTTCCCTTCTTTCTTTTCTCCTTTGCCCTATCCCAATTATTCTTTCCTTTTGAGCAATTTCTTTCCTTTTCACTCTCACAGTATCTATTGTACATTTTGGATCTTATTATCTCTTTCAGTTTTTTACACTAGGGAGATAATACGACATTTACACATGCAAGTCTGATTTATTTTACTTACAAGTATGGTCTCAAGTTGCATCAAGTTTGTCTTTATAGCTGAGCAATACTCCTTTGTATAATATGTCTTCTTTATCCATTCCGCGGTTGATGGGCGTTTTCACCAGGTCTCTTGTGATGGTCTCTCCTCCGCTGCACAGCATGAACCTTATTTACCCTGTGCCAGCATTACCACGTTTCCTTTGATTTTGTTAGGCAAGCACTTCGCAGTTTGTTGAAAGCCCTTCAGTCAGTCTTCAGAGACTTCGAATAATATTATTTGCTAATTTTAAGCAGTTTAATAGATATTTCTCTCTGGGAATGGTTTCCCAGCCCCTCAGACTGACGCTCAGTGATAAGTTTCTCTCCTATTTGCTAAAGAGCAGGATATTACTGGGAGGCAAACTGTAATAAATTAAAGAAACGCTGTATTAGCTCAGTGGCATAAGCACCTGCCTGGCAAGCTTAAGGTCATGCGTTCGAACCCCAGTACAAAAAAAGAGAAACTCATTAAAGAAACGCTGTAAACCCCAAAGCTAGCTTAAAACTAATGCAACAATGAGTTAATGAAGGAGATAAATGTTAGATAATAAAAATACTTAATCCAAAAGAGGTGAAAAAAGAGCAAAGAGCACAGTGGATGCCCGGCTCTGTCCACAGCCACAGTGGGTGTTAGGGATCTGGGCACCCCAATTAAAAGGCAGAGACTGTCGGGCTGGCTTAAAAAAAGCTGCCCACAAAAAGCTGCCCACAAGAAGCCACTTTATATATAAAGATAAATTATGCTTATTATAAAAAGGTGGGGAAATATATTAATGATAAAATACATGTCAGACAGTCAGTTTCATAACAAAGACTTTTGGCAGAGGAAAAAAAATCATTTTGTGATGACGAAGAGGTCAAATGACCTTAGTATGCATGCGTCTCCCTAATAACAGAGTTCTGAAACACAGGGAAAAAAACCCTGAGAGTTTAAAGGAGAAGGAGACCAACCCACAGGAATTGCAGAGGTTTTAACATCTGTGTTACTGTTTCACTGCTGCTGAAACAGATTAACACACAATGTATTTATTATCTTTTGGTTCTTTGTATTAGACCTAACTTTAAAACTCAAGGTTTTCTAGGCCGTTTCTTTTCTGGAAGTTCTAGGAGGAATTTTCTTCCTTCCTTCCGATTTACAGAGGCCGTTTCTGGGCTTTGGCTCAGGCCTGCATCTTCAAAGCCTGGAGTGTCACATCGCTCTCTCCTTTTTCTCTGACCACACCTGGGAAAGAGTCTCCTCTGAGGACTTGTCCATCTGAGCGATTCAGGATGATCTCTCTGCCTTGAGGTCTGTAACCTTAATCACATCTGCAAGGTCACTTTTGGTTTTCTGAGATACAATTTTGCTGTATAGTATAGGCTGACTCAGCTCAAAAACGCTCAGGATGGTCTCAAACTAGAGGCAATCCTCCTGCCTCAGCCTCCCAAGTGCTGGGATTACAGGTGTGCGCTACCACACTCAGCTGTGAGGTCACTTTTGTTATATAAATACATTCACAAGTTCTAGGACCTAGGGAGCAAACATGTTTGGGAGCTACTCTTCTGCGCATGATAGCACCACTCCTCCATTATTAATAGAACAAGTAGAAAGGAAATGCCAGGCGTGTAGAAGACTTAAAAAATACTCAGTCCTCTTGCTCTTCCTGCATTTATACAGTGTTCCACCCCCAAACATCAGAGGAATCACTTTCTTTAGAAGCGAACATAAATATTTTCTAGTATATACCACACTTTGGGTCATGAATCAAGTCTTGATAAGTTTAAAATAATTTAGATCATAACAAATATGTTCTCTGACTATACCAAAATTAGACACAAAATCAGAAGTAACAGAAGATATCTGGAAAATCTCCACATATTTGGAATTCAACATGGTTCCAAATAGCCCATGGAAAAAGGAGAAATCATAACAGAAATTATAAAGTACTTTAAATTCAATGAAAATGGAAACAAACACATCAAAATGTGTCAGACGCAGCAAATGCACCACTCAGAGGAACGCTTCTGACACTAACGCAGCGCTGTATTCATTAACCTACGGGTCACCAGTTAGTGACTTCATAGCCCACATTCATAATCTAGAACAAGAAAAAAACTGAACTTCAAACAAAAGAAAAAATGCAAAGATCAGAGAATAAATCGATGAAAAATAAACCAGAAATTCGACAGTGAAGATGAGCAATGGACAGGTGCCCATCGGGTCCCCTGGAGCATCTGCTCCGTGCCTCTCCCTTGGCTTCCCAAGTTGCACACGCACCTTGGTATGTTTTTGGCTTAAGATGCATCATTCCAACCTCCGCCTCTGTTTTCACACAGGTGTGTGCATGCGCGTGTGTGCTCTTTCAGATTTTCTAATAATGACACCACCCCTAGTTGCTGAGGGCCCAACCTGGTTGAGTATTCCTCATCTTAACTTGGTTACCTTTTTATGAGTGAAGACTCCCTTCCTAAAGGAGGTCACATTCACAGGTGTTGAGCATTAGAACTTCAGCACGTCTATTTGGGGATAGGAGAAAGTTCTTCAGCCTGACGAAGAGCGCCTGCAGGACCCTGCAGCTGACTTTATCCTTAACCATGAGTGGCTGAGTGCTTTTCCTTTAAGAGCAGGAAGGCTGCAGCAATGTGTTTGCACATCACTTTACTCAGCGCTGCACTAGAGCAAGGCAAGAAAAAGGAATAAGGGGAATCTAGAAGGAAAGAGGAAAAGTTAAACTCTGTGTACACAGGAAGTGCTGCGCATGCGCATGCGTGTTTGTAGCAGCACAGGTCACAACAGGTAAATCTTGGAAGCAGCTGGTGTATCCGCCAGCAGGCGAACGGGTAAGGGATGTGTGGTGCTGACACATGACGGTGCGCTGCTCCGCCGCACAGAAAGATAAATTTGAGTCGTTTGAAGAAAAATGGATATACCTTGTTAAATGTTGAGTGAAATAAATCATACACACAAGCTTAAATATTACATAGTTTCTCTTATATTAGAAAACCAAGATATAAATAAAGAATAAAATAGAAGATAAACAAGAAATGAAATCGGCCCAAGAAGTTACAAGAACTAATAATGAGTCTAACAAGCTTGTAAAATAAAAATAATTATGCCAAAACAATATTTCTGTATAGTAGTATCTAGTATTTGTGTATAGTATGAATGAAAATTTGGAAATTAAAGTATAAAAATGAAATGACTGTGAATAGCCAAAACTCGGAAGAGACAAGATTGGAGGGCTAATATCTACTTTCAAGACTTCTTATAAATTATAGTAATCAACACATCGCTGTATAGAAAGGTAGTTAAGTACATCAATGGAACAGAACAGAGTCCAGAAACAGATTCACACACATATAGTCAATTTTTGACTAGGAACAAAGAAATCAATGGGTATAGAATAATTTTCTCAACAAATATTGCCACCCCAATTGGACATCCATATACAAAATAAGAGTTAAAAATTAACTAAAAAATCTATCATAGACTTCATTGTAAAATGTCAAGCTACAACATTTCTAGATGAAAACATAGAAAAAAGCTTTGTAGCATGGACAAAGGTCACCAAAATATTTGTAAAAGGAAATTTTAATAAATTAGACTTTATCAGAATTAAGGACTTGTGCTTTTCTAAAGACACTGTTAGCACAATGAAAATCACATCAAAGACTTGGGGAAAATATTTGCAAATTATATATTTGTTAAAAGCTTTGCATCTGGAATTTATAGAGTTCTTAAAATCCAGTAAGCAAACAAATAGCTCAATTAAAATGGTAAAATGTTTGAACAGAAACTTTACCAAACAAGATATACAAGTGACGAGCACATGGAAAGATGCTAAATACTGTTAGCCCAAGGTCTGGCTCCACGGCCACTGTCCAGGTCTAACTAGGTCATGTTAAGGTCATGTCCAGGTCCAAGGAGCTGGTTCAGAGAGGAGCAGCAGGATCCAAGTCTCCAGCTAAGATTCAGTACCAGGTCCAGGCTTTGGCCCTGAGATATGTCAGTGAAATTGGAAAACTCTCTAAGGTCTAAGTCCAGTATCTGTGTTCAAATGAAGACCTAGGCTCAGGTTAGAGGTCTAGGTCCCGGGTCCACGATTAGAGGTTACAAGTCCAAGTGAAAGGCCAGGTCCAGATCTGAGTTTCAAGTCCAATTCAGGGTCCAGGAAGACACCAGGTACAAAGTCAATGTCGGGTTTCCAGGTCAAAATCCCAGGTCTAGGTCCAAGGAATGGATTATGAGCTAAGGCTAAGTTCCAGTCCAAGTTCAAGATCTAGACACAAAGTCTGAGAGAGACATTAAAGCTCAAGATCAATGTCCAAGGTGCGGATGTAGGGTTCAAGGTTCACTTCCTGTGTGCATCTAAGCTCCAACTACTGAAGATCAAGGCCGGGATTGGGTCTGAGGTTGTGGTCCAAGATGAGAACAAAGCCTTGAAAATTAGCCCTGGCCCTGATCCTGGACACCGGATCTGAACCTGTGGCCTAGGCATTGGAACCAACGAACCCTGAAGGGTACTCCTGAAGGTGCTCCGTGGGCCTTTGCCCTCCTCCTACACCAGCCCTGTAATAGCCAGCCTATCATTTTCTTCCTCCTTTTTCTTTCCAAAAACTTGTTCTCAATTCGACTTTGTCATTCACTACCATGTTCGCACCCCAGATTTTGCCATTATGCAAAGCTGCAACTCCCACATAATCTTAATGTCAGCATTTCACTCGCTGACCACCATCTGCTGGTTTTATTTCTTGCTCACACCTGCCAGCACCCCGACACCAACAAGGTGAAATCTCAGTGGGGTCTTCAGTCCATCAGTCTCGCCACTGGTCCCTCTGTTGGCATTTA
>RJWM01020517.1:0-17567 GCA_004363535.1 Dasyprocta punctata
TTAAGATTTGCCTCTCATAGTACTTCTGAAGGAATAATATTTGAAAATGCAATGTTTAACTAAGAGGTGGAGAGGGGGAAAGGGGCATGAAAAAAATGAAGATGTCTTACATACAGGTACCAACTCCCCACAATGAATGGATTCATTATATGCTGCAGACATGTTCTAGTAGCCGTGGGTGGTGGCTCACACCTGTAATGCCAGCACTTGGGAGGCTGATGCAGGTTTGCTGTGAGTTTGAGGGCCTTCTGGGTTACAACATGAGTTCAAGGCCAGCCTGAACTTCATAGTGAAACCATGTCTCAAAAAGACAAAAAATAGGCCCTGGGGGTATAGCTCAGCAGGACAAATACCTGCCTGGCAAGTACAAGGTCCTGAGTTCGATTCCCAGTGCCCAAAAATAAAGACAAAAAACCCATGTACTAATAAAAATAAAAAGAAGTTAATCAGAAAAAGAAAATGCAGTGCTTGGTGACCTTCCATTTAGTTCTATGGTATGTTTTATCAGCCATAATTTCTTTGGATGTTTAAATACTAAAATTCTATAGAGTTGGTCAGAACTTTGAATAAAAATTGCAACAGATTATATTGTTAATGGCTTGCAAAGATCATTTGAATTGGTTGCCCAGTTAACACATTGACAAAGGTGGAGAACTACCTTAATATTCTTTCCCCAGGCTGGCTTTGAACTTGTGATCCTTCTGCCTCAGCCCCCTGGGATTATTAAATACACACACCACCATGCCTGGTGTGAATATCCATATTCTTAGTATTGGTATTAATCACTTACATTCGTGTTTGTTTCTCTAAAAAGTAATCTTTCAAATGATAGTTGTGCTCAATAGAAAGCAATGCAGTGTACGAAAACCGTGTTTAGTAGTAGCCAGGCGTAGTGTCACGCCTTTAATCCCAGCACTCGGGAGGCTGAGGTAAGAGGAGCGTTGTGAGTTCGAGGCCGGCTTGGGCTACATAGTGCGACCCTGCCGCAAAAAACCAGGGCCCGGGAGTTTGGCTCAATGACTTAAGCGCCTGCCTGACAGGCGCGAGGTTGAGTTCAATCCCCGGTGCCACAAAAAAAAAAAAAAAACCTGTGTTTAGAATCGTAGTATCTGTTTCACTGCTCTAATGTCCAAGTAACTGGTTATATGGCTTTCACATCTTGAATCTCAGGTTTCTCACAGGTACTGTGTTCCTGCACTGTCCGATGCAGTAATCTCTAGCTACATGTGGGTGTGCAAAATTGAATAGAATATAATGTAAATTTCACTTCTTTAATCACAGTAGCCACATTTCAAGGGCTCAGGAAACACTGGTAGCTAATGGCAGCCCTATTGGATTGCTTAGATACAAAACACTTTTTATTTTTATTTATTTTTATTTTTTTGGTACTGGGAATCAAACTCATGACCTCGTGCTTGCCAGGCAGGTGCTTATGCCACTAGCTAAATCCCTGGCCCCAGAACACTTTTTATTTATTTTTTTTTTGAGCCAGGCCCTTGCCATGTAGTTCAGGCTGACTTTGAACTCACTTTATAGCCCAGGCTGGCCTTGAACTTGCGGTACTCCTGCCCCAGCCTCCTGAATGCTGGGATTATAGCTATATACTGCTATACCTGGCTCAAGCACACTTTATTATTATAGAAATTTCTGTTGGACAGTGTTGATGTAAACCTTTAGTGGTGGTCCTAAAAATTCAACAAGATAAAATATGCCAGTGACTGCTGTAAGGGGCTGAATAAAACTAAAGTGATACTGTGGAGTGTGTGTTTAGTTTTGCTTCCATGTTTTAAAAAAAAAATGTATCTATGCACAAAGTAAGTAGTATTTACCTTGCTTGATCCGATTTGCTGGCCATTGGTTGCGGGAATGCAGTCTTAGTACTATTTTCTGAGATACTACTCAAATTCAGCAATCTGGAGTTTGTAGTTTAAATTGGAACTAGCTCAGGCTAACAGACCTAACTTTTCATCCATTCTCTTTGTTCTTCCATAATAGAGGGAAAGCTGCAATTTAAGGATTTTTTAAACCATTGCAAGGATACGAATTATTTGGATTGGGTGTGATGGCTGTAGGGTTTGTACAAAGGCAATTTCTTGTTGCATGTATGAGGTCTATGGGTTGCATACATTTTTTTTGCTTTAAATATTTGATTATATTCCCAGCCAGCCAATTGAGCTGTAAAACATCATAACTTGGCCCTTTTATTTTCCTTTTAGAAGTTACAACTTCTTATTTATACAGGTTCTGCAATGATGTGGCCACAAACACACATGCACGCATGCACATGCACATGGCCAAGGTTACAAAGAATCTGATGGTGGCCAGCAGATAAGGGAATTAACTTATTGTTATTTTGGTGAGATTTTGTGTCCCTTTTATTCCACTTACAAAATGTGGCAATAAAAACATGTTGCAGGTGGGTAAAGGAAAAGGTAGGGAGGTGGTGGAACTTGGGAAGGCATATTTAAAAACTGAACACCTAAAATATGTTATTATATAAACTTTTTAATTTTTCTTTTTGTAGCTTCAGGCCCCTGGAAAAGGCCTAACTAGCAATAAAAGCAAGGATGACCTGGTGGTAGCTGAAGTAGAAATCAATGATGTGCCTCTGACATGTAGGAACTTGCTGACCCGAGGACAGACTCAAGATGAGGTGTGGAGGGTTGGGACTCTGGGGAAGTGGGTTGGTGAATTGACAAAAAAAACCCTCCAAACAGAAGCAGAAACACAAGTCTTTCACTGGATTTGGGTCATAGTCCTAAATCAGAGTTGAGTTTAATGTATGCATTTATGGAGTGTGATGTCATTGGGTTTAATGTATGCATTAATGGGGTATGATGTTGGGTTTAATGTATGCATTTATGGAGTATGATGTCATACATATACCTTGTCTTTGCAATAAAAAAATTTTGCTTTTAGATCAGCCGACTTAGTGGAGCTGCTGTGTCCACTCGAGGAAGGTTCATGACAACTGAAGAGAAGGCTAAAGTGGGACCAGGGTGTGTATGCTTACCATTTGGCTTGGGATTGGTTGGGATATGACTCACATTAGCTTCCATTTCTGCACACAAATTTCAATGTGTGTAAAGTATATTTGGTTAGTAGCTTGCGGGGAGATGTGTGTTTGTATATGTATGCATATGTGTTGTGGCAGAATTTTGGGCATCTCAAGTTGGGAACCCACTTATTTTCCTATCATTGTGCAGTTGGATTTGGGATTAAAACCCCAATGCACTGAGCTACATCGTTTGTTCATCTGTCTGTCTGATTTATTTATTTATTTATCAAGAGAAGGTCTTAGCCGGGCGTGGTGGCGCATGCCTTTAATCCCAGCACTCGAGAAACTGAGGGAGGAGGAGCATTGTGAGTTCGAGGCCTGCTTGGGCTACAACGCCAGCGCAAGACTGGCCTGAGCTACATAGTGCGACCCTGCCTCAAAAAACTAGGGCCGGGAGTTCAGCTCAGTGGCTTAAGTGCCTGTCTGGCAGGTGCGAGGTTGTGAGTTCGATCCCCAGTGCCGCCAAAAAAAAAAAAATATGTGTGTGTGTGTATAATTCCTTATTTCATAATTCCATATTCCATAATTGTGTGTATAATTCCATATTCCATAATTCCTTATTCTGTAGAAAGTTTCTCCAAATGGGCTCATGTTATTGTAAACCCCACTTCACTCCCTGCTGGGGATTGAACTCAGCATCTCACACTTGCTGAGCATAGGCTTTACTACTGAGGAACCTTCAGCCCCTTTTTTAAGAAGAAAGTTATTTTATTACCTCTGTGATCATTATGTAGCAGAAAATGCACCCACCGTGCCAGTTGCCCAGTTAACAGTTCCTGCTACAGTTCCTGTTATTTCTGTTTCTTAGTAATGACTGGTCACTGTAATGATAGGTCACTATGATGCATATTTTACGAACCAATCCTCAGTTGACCAGCCACTCTGCCTGTGTACTTCCTGATTGCTTATCTCATGGAAGCCCTAGACCACCAGAGATCAGGGCCTGACATTTTTATAAGGATTGATTCCTTGTGAGTGCCAGTCCAACATTAAGTAAGTCTGCCTCCAAATCCTGGTTATCATTTCTTTGTTTCTGCTGCTGTTGCAATCACAGGCTGCAAGTAATCTAGTTAAATCTGTTTAGTTCCTTTCATTCCATGATTTAATATTTTAGCTTCTCTTTACCATCAGTTGGACTCAGAAAATGGAACTTCCTGTTGTTGATGTTTGTGCTCAGTGATGTAATACAGAGCCACGTACATGCTGTACATGGAGCTGTACTCCCAGCAGGTTATATAACATCAGCCTAAAGTAAATATAGCTAGAAGGCAAAATTTGCTTCCAGCACCAAGGCAAGAGTTTGTTTTAAATTCGTATATGTGGTAGCTGCTGTTTTGACCTTAGTTATTAGGGTTTTTTTCTTTTTTAGCTTACAGTATTTTATAATTGTTGATGGTTACTGACCACATTCTTCATTGTTATCTAGATCGAAACCATCTCTACCTTTAAAATCCAAGGAGTCTTCTCAGTTGATGTGGGCCTTTTAGAAAGTTTTTATGTCACCATCACTGTTGTAGTTATAGTTATAGTTATAGTTATAGTTATAGTTATAGTTATAGTTATACTGGGGCTTGAACCCAGGCAGTTGCCTATCCTAGGCAAGTGCTGTACCACTGAGTTATATCCTCAGCCCTGCCATCACTTTTTTTTTTTTTTTTTTTTTGCAACGGGGATTGAACTCACAACCTCGCGCCTGCCTGACAGGCACATAAGCCGCTGAGCCAAACTCCTGGCCCTGGTTTTTTGAGGCAGGGTCACACTGTGTAGCTCAGGCCGGCCTTGCACTTGCGTTGTAGCCCAAGCTGGCCTTGAACTCACAATGCTCCTCCTATCTCAGCCTCCCAAGTGCTGGGATTAAAAGCGTGCGCCACCACGCCCGGCTCCACCATTACTCTTGCCTCATTGTTTTGTATGACTAGGAGTACATTTGCCTATAACCTATTACATAAAAAGAATTCTGTGCATTTGTTTGCAGTGCTGGGATTGGAATCTAGGGTTGCTCTACTGTTGAACTACATCCCCATTAAGTTTTTTAGATTGGCCTTGAATTTATAATTTTCCTGCCTTAGGTTCTCAGTTGTTGGAATAACAACTGCATCTGCTCTTTTTTCTTTCTTTTTTTTGAGATAGAGTCTCACTGTGTAATCCATACTGGCGATGAACTTGGTTATGTATCCCAGGCCTCGAAGTCTTGGTGATCCTTGTGCCTCAGTCACCTGAGTGTTGGGGTTACAGACGTGCACCACCTTGCCTGACTGCATCATGTTCTTTCTTCCTTTTTTTTTTTTTTTTTTTTTTGTTTGGTTTGGTTTGGTTTGGTTTTGGTTTTGGTTTTTTTTTTTTTTTTTTTGATACCGGGGATCAAATTCACGACTTTGTGCTTGCCAGGCAGGTGCTTACGCTACTGAGCTAAACCCCTGGCCCTTGCATTGTGTCCTTTAACTTTGGGTTATTTCCACTGATGGAATGCCAGCATTATTGATCCCATGTGGAAAGATGTAACCGCTGTGTGGGCAGTCAGTGTGTTCCCCACCTGTAAAACTGTTTTTAGAAATTAGCAGTAGCTTTTTTTTTTTTAACCTGGAAACTTCATTTAAATTTGTTGACCCATTTAACTCCTTTGAGCTGTCTGAATTTAGTGTTTCCAATCTCTCTTTATAGGGATCGTCCATTATATCTTCATGTTCAGGGACAGACACGGGAACTGGTGGATAGTAAGTAGTATTTTGGTTTACATAATACTTTTTGTGAAGAGGAAAGTATGGGCTATGTATAAATGTCTGGTGGCTGCTCTTGTTTATAAATTACCTTCCAGTATGGGGGGGTAGTCAAGAAGCCACATGTTTGATAACCTAAACAATGGGTTAATACTAGAGTAATCCAACATTGACCGTTTGTGTGTCTGTCTGTCTGTGTTTTCTGATAGTAGTAAGGATTGAATCCAGGACATTTGCACTGAGCTATGTCCTCAGCCCTTTGTGATTTTTTTTTTTTTTTTTTTTTTTTTTTTTTTTTTTTTTTTTTTTTTTTTTTTTTTTTTGAGACAGTGTCTTAGTAAGTTGCCTATGTTGAGTTCAAACTTGAAGTCCTTCTGCCTCAGCCGCTTTGAGTGCTAGAATCACAGCACTGGCCTGGCCTATCATTGGGCACTAGTTCTTTCATTTCTTTCTTTCTTTTTTTTTTTTTTTTCTTTTTTGTACTGAGGATTGAACTCACAACCTCGCACCTGCCAGGCAGGCACATAAGCTATTGAGCTAAACCCCTGGCCCTATTTTTTTGACACAGGGTCTCACTATGCAGTTCAGGCTGGCCTTGAACTCACAGTGATCCTCCTGTCCCAGCCTCTCAAGTGCTGGGATTAAAAGTGCGTGGCTTAGTTCTTTCATTCCTTTGGTATAGTATCTTACTGTCTGTTTTTTCCCTAGGAGCTGTAAACCGAATCAAAGAAATTATCACCAATGGGGTAGTGAAGGCTGCGACAGGGACAAGTCCAACTTTTAACGGTGCAACCGTCACTGTCTATCACCAACCAGCACCCATTGCACAGCTGTCTCCAGCAGTTAGCCAAAAGCCTCCCTTCCAGTCAGGGGTATGTTTTGGCCCAGGGCTCATTACTCCTATAAAAATGACCCATGTTAAATAGTACATACGAGAAAAAATGCAATAGTGAAATTCTGTTCTGAGCTATCAGCTATTGGCGGTCTACTGTGGGCTCTCTAGGTTTCCAAAATAGGATAAATGTATCCTCATTCTGATGTAGCAGGGAGGTGGCTAGATCAAAGGGTGTGCACTTTGCACCATGTGAAGATGGTAGTTCAATTTGCGTTTGTAGACCTGGTGGCCACTGGAGGATCAAGAAGGCTGAGTCTGATGAAGCAAGACTTTGCTGATACACTCCTCCTAGAGAAAGGGGTTGGAGAGAGCAGCCCAAATTGGAGAAAGTCACAGGGCTGACTGTACTACCCAACATTCTAGTCCAGTATTACAGCACGCTGTCTTTGCTATAGTTTTTGATTGAGTAACTTTAACATTTGTTGAGGTGAAGAGGGTGTGCTTTCTCATTACTGAAGCCTAAGCTTTTGCCTTATGATTGTTTTTTGCTGAGCAGAATAAGGTCTTTGTAGGTAAGGTACATATATTAACTTGGAGGACTTTTATTTATTTATTTTCCTTCACGGCTTGAGGATCAAACTCAAGGTCTTGTGTATGTTAGGCTTGCTAGGCACATGCTTTATCCCTGAGCCACACACTCCTAAAGTTATTTAAATTAAGCTCCTTGGTAGAGTTTCTCATAGAAATTAGAGGAGTACTTCTAGAAGTCATCAAAAGTATCTGAAGGATTAATGTATTTTGTGTAATTTTCTGTAAGATTAAGATATAATTTTATATTCTCTGTTTATATCTGAGGTGTTCTTTTCTTACAGATGCATTACGTTCAAGATAAATTGTTTGTCGGTCTAGAACATGCTGTGCCCACATTTAATGTCAAGGAAAAGGTGGAAGGTCCAGGCTGCTCCTATTTGCAGCACATTCAGATTGAGACAGGTGCCAAAGTCTTCCTGCGGGGCAAAGGTTCAGGCTGCATTGAGCCAGCATCTGGCCGAGAAGCTTTCGAACCTATGTATATTTACATCAGGTATGGATGGGTGAGGTGGAGGACATTTAAATCTTGTTAATTACTCTGTATAGATTGGAATGATTCAGAAGGAACAGGAGTAAATAGGTTTAATAGCAACATGGGATTTACATAAACACTGGGAATAATCACTTTATAAGTAATTGATGCAAATAACTGAATTAGGAAGCATAATTATATCTTTAGTATTCAAGTCATTAAGTTTTATACAAGTTTGTGATCATAAAATGAGTTGTGAAAAGCCTAGAATAGTTTTTTTGTTTTTTTGGTTTTTTTTTTTTGCGGCACTGGGGATTGAACTCACAACCTCGCGACTGCCAGGGCAGGCGCTTAAGGCACTGAGCCAAACTCCCAGCCCTGGTTTTTTGAGGCAGGCTCGCACTATGTAGCTCAGGCCGGCCTTGCGCTCGCGTTGTAGCCCAAGCCGGCCTCGAACTCACAAGGCTCCTCCTACCTCAGCCTCCCGAGTGCTGGGATTAAAGGCATGCGCCACCACGCCCGGCTCCTAGAATAACTTTCATTGAAACTTGTTTTAGTGTATTTTATGATCTTCAAATGTTTTTATATCGAGAGGCATCATTACCCAAACAGACCAGTAAAATATTTGTGGTAGTTATGATATTAATTATATTCTCATTTATTTATTTTTTGGTGAGAGAGTCTTAGTGTAGGCCGACCTTGAACTCACCGTGTAGCCGAGGCTGTCTTTGGACAGTGGTGATCCTTCGGCCTTCACCTTCTAAATGCTGGGATTACATGTGTGCACCATCATACCCAGTTTTGTTTTGTTTTGTTTTGTTTGCTTATTTTCTAATTATACCATAATTGCACCCAGCTGATATAGCAGAGGACCATAGGCCCAACAGACATCTAATTACATCTTAAAAGACTTATGTTATTTATGTTCCTACTTTATGATTTCCAGAGGCCTACATACAAAATAGCATGAAGACTGGGTGTGGTGGCTGTACCTGTAATTCTAGTACCCTGGGAGACTGAGGCAGGAGAATTGAAAGTTCAACCCCAACTTGAGTAATTTAGCAACTTGTTGAGACTTTGTCTCAAAATATAAAAGGACTTGAGATGTAGGTCAGTGCAAAAGGCCCCTGGGTTCAATCCCCAGTACCCCCCACCAAAAAAAACCCACCCCACGTGAAAAGTGTATATAGAATTTTTTATCCTGTGGTTTTCCTCTCATTCAAATTCTTGTTTCATATATATTTTTTTTTCAGTCATCCTAAATCAGAAGGCCTGGCTGCTGCCAAGAAGCTCTGTGAGAATCTCTTGCAAACAGTGAGTTGTGTGTGTGTGCATGTGTATGCATGTATGCTGGGGATTGATTTCTGGGCTTTATACATGCTAAGCATGCATTTGTGACTGAGGTGCACACATCCCCACTTTTAGTTCCAACGAGTTGTGTCTGGTACTCATTCAGAAAAGCTGTTGCTATTTTGGAGTATGTTTTTATCTAACTGTATTAGCTTCTTAGGGCTACCATACCAAAACGTCATGAATTAGGTGGACTAAAAGAACAAATTTATTCTGTGACACTTCAGGAAGCCAAGGGTCTGAAATCAAGGTCCTGGCAAGATTGTTGGTTGTGGGCTAGGGATATATAGCTCAGCAGATTAAGTGCCTGCCTGGCAAGCACAAGGTCCTGAGTTTGACTCTCCATACTTTTAAAAAAAAAAAAAAAAAAAGGATTGTTGGTTCACCTGGAATGTTTTTTTTAGGCTGAGGATTAAACCCAGGGCCTTACATTTAGTAAGCACACTACCATTGCACTTCACTTCTAGACCCTTTAGGAATCTTTGAGAGAGAATCCCTCCTTGTGATGGTTGTGTTGGCATTCTTTGGGTTGTCAGTCTGAGTACAGTAGAACTATGACAGTTTTTAACAAATTAGCAGCTGGGGATGGTGGCGTATGCTAGTTATCCCAGCACTCAGGAGGCTGAGGCAGGAGGATCCCTGGAATTCAAGGCCAGCCTTAGTTACACAGTGAGTTGAAAGGCAGGCTGAACTGCACAGAGAGACTCTTGACTCAAAAAACCCAAACAAACAGACAAAAAATAATTAGCAGAAGTTTTTGGGATAGTTGCTTATTTGGTTTTCCATTGTACATTTTTTTTTTTGGAGACAGGGTCTCTGTGTAGTTCAAGCTGGTCTTGAACTCACCATGTACTCAGGCTGGCCTCAGACTCACAATGATTCTCCTCCCACAGCTTCCCAGAGTGCTATTTGCTAGGTTGACAGGCATGGGCCACCACTCTCACCTTCTGCTGTACTCTGTAAACAAATAACTGAGAGTTATAACTAGGCATGGTGGTGCATCCCCTTCATCCATACAGTATGGGAGACTGGGATAAGAAGGTCACAAATTGAGCTCAGCCTGGGCAATTTGGTGACTTAGTGAGATCCTGTCTCAGAATTTATTATAAAGATTGGGGGTGTAACTTATCAAGAAGGTTCTGAGTTATATCCTCCATACTGCACACACATACACACAAAGTTATGACTTCTTTGGTAGCACTTAAAATCAGGTTTCAGGCTGAATTATGTTGAACCTTGTGTTCTTTGGTATTTAAAGGGACCTTTTTTTTTTTTTTTTTTTTTTTTTTTTTTTTTGTGGCACCGGGAATTGAGCTCACAGCCTCACGCCTGCCAGACAGGCGCTTAAGCCACTGAGCCAAACTCCTGGCCCTAAAGGGACCTTTTTGGAGGGCTGGTGTTTGCTTTTGAGCATATTACCGGATTGCCAACCCTTGTATCAAATAATTTCTTTGATAATCTTTTTGTTGATTGGTGCTTTAAGTTACAGATTTACTTAGATGCTTGAACTAAAGAACAGATTGGAGAAATTGGGAGCTTTTTGAGAACATATCATCCAGTCAGTATAAACAGGTTTTCATTAGTTGCACTAGCAGTCTATACATACCCTAATTGTAAAACTTCTGTGGCTTTCTGAATGATTTTGAACCCTAGAATTAAGTCTAGTGTGGGGATGTTAGGATTTTATGTGTTCCTCAGTTCCAAAACTTAGCTTGTTTATAGGTTCATCTTACATTTAGATCAAGACAGAAATGAAAATTTGTTTGTCTAGTAGGGCACTATTACTGAACTATATATCCCCAGGAAATGCGGTCTCCCAGCTTTTTGCTTTTTTTTTTTTTTTTTTGGTCTTTCTGAGACTGGGTCTTGCTATGTAGTTTCAGGCTGGCCTCGAACTCTCAGCAGTCTGCCTGTGTCAGGCTGCTGAGTGCTGGGATTACAGGTGTGCGCTACCATGCCCTGCTGTTTTGGTGAGACAGGGTCACTATGCAGTTCAGGTTGGCCTTGAATTCACTATGTAACCCAAGCTATCCTTGAATTTGAAGCATCCTGTATGCTGTGATCACAGGTGTGCAGCACTATGACCCACCTTGTTTGTTGTTGAGATGGTCTTACTATGTAGTCCAGGCTGCCCTTGAACTATGTAGCCAAAAAGAAAAACCTCACAGTGATCCTCTGCCTCAGCCTGCTAAACAGCTAGGATTACAGTTGTGTGTCCCCACGCCCAGGTTAATGAAAATCCTTTAATAGTTTTGGTCCTAAAATTATTTAATCACAGTGTTATAAATACAAAGTTGCACTCGGGAGGCTGAGATAGGAGGAGCATTGTGAGTTCGAGGCCTGCTTGGGCTACAATGTGAGCGAAAGGCCGGCCTGAGTTACATAGTGCAACCCTGCCTCAAAAAACCAGGGCCGGGAGTTTGGCTCAGTGACTTAAGCGCCTGACAGGCGTAAGGTTGTGAGTTTAATCCCCGGTGCTACCAAAAAATAAACAAATAAATAAATAAATACAAAGTCATTTGGAACTGTCCCATGTTAATTTGTTTTCCACTCTCTCCCAGGTTCATGCTGAATACTCTAGATTTGTGAATCAGATTAATACTGCTGTACCCTTACCAGGTATGTATGTCTTGAGATGTTTAAAAATATTTTGATAGTGATGTTAGGTGGGAGACTAGACTAACTTCCAGGTTACTAGTAATGTTCCCTTCAGCTTAGGTTAATTTGAAAAGCCATTTGTGCCTCTGTTTTTCTTCCCTAGATAGTAAGTTTAATTTTCAGCTAAAATGTCTCATTCTGCTGCAGCTGATTAAACACTTTTTTTCTTCCCCCTCAGGCTATTCACAACCCTCTGCTATAAGTAGTGTCCCTCCTCAACCACCATATTATCCATCCAATGGCTATCAGTCTGGTTACCCTGTTGTTCCCCCTCCTCAGCAGCCAGTTCAACCTCCCTATGGAGTACCAAGCATAGTGCCACCAGCTGTTTCATTGGCACCTGGAGTCTTGCCAGCTTTACCTACTGGAGTCCCACCTGTGCCAACACAATACCCGATAACACAAGTGCAACCTCCAGTTAGCACTGGACAGGTAAGATGCCAGAGTCTGCAACATGCTGTCATTAAAATTAGAGAAAAATGGAGACAGGTGGTATTCCAGATATAATCATGTTGTGTGAGGTTATTTTTTTGGTTTGTTTGTTTTGGTTTGGTTTTTTTTTTTTTTTTTTTTGGTACCAGAGATCAAACTCACAACCTACACCTGCCAGGCAGGCACTTATGCCACTGAGCTAAATCCCCATCCTTATTTTTTGAGACAGGGTCTCACTATAGTTCAAACTGGCCTTGAGCTCACTTTGTAGCCCAGGCTGGTCTCAAACTCACAAGGATCTGCCTGCCTCAGCCTCCTGAGTGCTGGGATTAAAGGTGTACGCCACCATGCCTGGCTTGAGCTATTTTTTTCCTGTCATCTTCTTTGTTCTCATGATGAGCCTACCTGAGTACTTGTTAGTATGTGAATGTTTATACATCCTAAAGTTTGCACTTGCTTTTAAAATTCCTTTTTTTTTTTTTTTTTTTTGCGGCACCAGAAATTGAACTCACAACCTCGCTCCTGCCAGGACAGGCGCTTAAGCCACTGAGCCAAACTCCCAGCCCTTATGTTTTTGAGGCAGGGTCGCGCTATGTAACTCAGGCTGGCCTTGCGCTCACGTTGTAGCCCAAGCGGGCCTCGAACTCACAATGCTTGTCCTACCTCAGCTTCCTGAGTGCTGGGATTAAAGGCGTGAGCCACCATGCCCAGCTGCTTTTAAAATTCTTGGCATCAAATAGTTGTTTGAAATGGAGGTGTTCAGCAGACTTTTTGTTAAGGGCCACATAGTAAATATTTTAGGATTTTTGGTTAAATAGAGTCAAACAGCTACTGTGTTCTATTGTGGCACAAAAGCAGCCATAGACAAAACAAGCCTGGCTGTACCCACTAGAAGTTTATTTACAGTAATTAATTAAGCAGCGCACGCCTATAATCTCAGCACTCGGGAGGCTGAGGTAGGAGGAGCCTTGTGAGTTCGAGGCCAGCTTGGGCTACAACGCGAGCGCAAGGCCGGCCTGAGCTACATAGTGCGACCCTGCCTCAAAAAACCAGGGCCGGGAGTTTGGCTCAGTGACTTAAGCGCCTGTCTGACAGGCGCAAGGTTGTGAGTTCAATCCCCGGTGCCGCCAAAAAAAAAAAAAAAATAGCTTTACAGTGTTAACTTAGTTCTCAGGGAAAAGGTGACTGGTCTATAGCTTACCTCTCAGTGGTTGGAACTGAGTTGGCAGTTTCAAAGTGAGAAACATTACATAAACCGAAATTCCTAGCCTAAGACTTATGAACTTTCTAGATGGTGATAGGTTTCTTTCATAATTTCTTAAATTATGTAAGACAGTGGAATTTTAGAAAAGAATAGATGCCTGGCTGATCTGGGGGTGTCATATACATACCCTTGGAGACAGCAGGGAGACTTGAGAGGATGGTAATGGATGGTGGCCCATTATATGTGTGTCTTTCATAGTATACCCATGCTAGAGTAAATTGTGGCCTTGATCCATTGCCCAACTTCACTGTCTGTTGGCTCTGCGCACTGAAGAGGGTTGCATAGTTTGTAACAACACATATGGACTGAGTGGTGGTGCACACCTGAAATCCCAGCACTTTGGGAGACTGAGGGATGCAGACTGCAAGTTTAAGACTAGGCTATTTAGAGTTATCTAAAAAATTGAAGAAGACCTGGAGCTATAACTCAGTGCAGAGGCCCTGGGTTCAATTTTTACTACCACAAAAACAGGGTATTTGAACTAAATTCTGTTTATAGTTCATAGTCAGAATTATATTTAGTAAAATCTGTAGCTCTTAGCTTTGAGCTACAGCCTTTTGTAATTGGGAAGCAGTGTGGCAGAATGGTTATTAGAGTTAGATTGCTAGGGTTCATCATGCTTTCCCTCTTTTTGAGCTGTAAAATCTTGGGATATAATTAGACCTATTCAGGGTTTGAATTTCCTTAGATGTAAAATGAACATAATGATAAAAATCTCAAAGGATTATACTGATTAAGTTGATCTAAGCAGTCAGTAAATGCTTGAGACCCTGGGCTTGGTGGTGCACACCAGTAATCCCAGCACTCAGGAGGCTGAGGCCAAAGGATTGTGAGTATGAGGTGAGTCTGAACTATATATATAGTGAGATCATGTCTCAAAAAAAAAAGTTGTTAGTAATAGTCTTTCTTTTATATGCACTTATTTTTCTCTAATACATACTGTGTATTGAATCACCCTGTTGCCTTTTTGGAACAACCTCTTAAAAACATTAGTCAGACTTGTTGATGTGGAAGCTCGGTAACCATGGAAGTAGTAATGAAGTTGCCTGTGCCACAAGTATTAACAGTGTAAATGATACAGAAAGAGCCAATCACTTTGATGAAAGGACTTTAAATAAGAGGCTTCTGAACTAAGTAAGTGGCTGGAGTTCTTATTGTTTATTAATGTTCATGTTTATTCTTAATACCCCAAGTGCACAATTCTGAACTAAGTAAGTAGCTGGAGTTCTTATTGTTTATTAATGTTCATGTTTATTCTTAATACCCCAAGTGCACAATTGGTTTTTCCTGGGAAGTCAAAGAACCGTCTGTAGATTATCACTTTCCTGTTTCCCTAGGATGAAGGTGGGAAGGCTAGGTGATGCTATTGCCAGATTATACAGGAAGATGAAGGCCTTGAAGATGAAAGACACACATACTGATCATTATAGTACTTGCTGATCATTTAATTATTCATTAGCTGGACAGCCTCACGCTTCTTTTCCTCTTTGGTTTGTTTTGGTCCCAGAGTCCAATGAGTGGTCCTTTTATTCCTGCTGCTCCTGTCAAAACTGCGTTGCCTGCTGGCCCTCAGCCCCAGCCTCAGCCCCAGCCAGCACTCCCAGCACAACCCCAGGCACAGAAGAGGCGATTCACAGAGGAGCTACCGGATGAACAGGAATCTGGACTTCTTGGATATCAGGTTAAATAAAATACCTTGTCTTCCTTTCCTTGTCTTAATGCTCCTACTATATTCTCCTTTTAAAGAAAGATACATCTGTATCAACTGTCCTAATACTAAGAGTTCTTTCTAGAATCCATTTAGGTTAAGATTTTATTCTTAAAAAATTAATTTCTTGAAGTGGGTTTTGTCATTGAGATCAGTGTGATAAGAAAATACAAAGCTCCATTTAGAGAAGTCTCATGTTTAACATCTGAAAGGACTTCGGTAGATTTCCCAGTATTTATACAGTAGACTCATGAAAGCCTCTGATTTTCTTACATATATTACCAGAAGGTATTAGTCTACCAGTGAATGTACGGTTCATGTTTAAACTTTGGCTTTCATTTGCTATTCCCTTTGACTATTACTTTAAAAAAGGAGAGAATGATTTTTTGGGAACTTCCTACCTGCCAGCTCCCTGCCTTAGGAAAAAACTTGCCAAAAAAATAAGGTTTGGGATAATTAATACCTTTCTGGTGGATCTCTTGCCCTGACATGTTTGAGGCCCTGGATTCAGTCTCTAACACCTCAGATGCTTGGTGCGATTTTATCAGGAGAAGCACCTTTACAACATGCTCCTTGGGGCATTCTTAAATCATAGCATTTTTACAATTATAACTAGGCTTTTAGAAAACAGTTGAGTTATGACCAGTCGTTTAAAAGCATAACATAATGATTCAGCATGCCTGAGTCCTACAGAAAAATCTCTACTTTGACTAGTTAAATGCCAAATTCCAACGTAAGTAGTGCAGTTTAATTTATTGCAATTTATCAGAAAGATGAGGCACTTGACAGTTACATTAAGGAGCTGAAGTCAATATAGCAGTTGTAGATTTGCTAATGCCACTGTATTTTTCTGCTCATAGCATGGACCCATTCATATGACTAATTTAGGTACAGGCTTCTCCAGTCAGAATGAGATCGAAGGCGCAGGATCGAAGTCAGCAAGTTCCTCAGGCAAAGAGCGAGAGAGGGACAGGTAAGTAATAGGAACAGTTACATGAACACATTCAGATATCACTTGTTTGCACCATTAGTATGAATAGTGATCATTGCTATGAGCTTCGGTGTTTTGAGTTGAAATGACATCATTTGAATCAACTAAGTTCCTGTTTTAATTGAAGCAGTAGTGGAAAATATGATATGCCTTTCACTTTGTTAGAAGCATTGTATCCAGCTGTGAATAATACAGTACACTCATTTGTTCAGACATCTGCCATTACAGTGGTACCTCTGTTCACGAACTTAGTTCCTTCCACAATTATGGTCGCTAGACAAGAACCAAGTCAAATTTCCCCATAAGGTCAACATTGAACCTAACTATTGAATTTGATTTGCTTCTCATTCAATTTGGTTTGTAACTAGAATCATGGAAAGAATTAAATTAGTGAAGCAAGGCATCACTGTACTGTTATTGTCTCCACCGTTTTCCTGAGAGTCGATGGTAACAAGTGTTACACAGGCATTTTTCCTGCTTTAGGAATACAGAATGGTGTAGGTGAAGATACATGAATGGAAGGACATCGGGTGCTTAAAGTCTCCTTTCTTAAATTGTTGCTTTCATCTTCATAAGAGGGAACTGACTTCTTCCTGCAATACTTCATTTTATTCTTGGTGTGGCTTTGTTATGTAAACAGGCTTTATAACATTTAAGCTTAAATGTTTCAAGAGCTCAAGGGCAAGGGAAAGATAAAAAGTTAATGTTAGCCAGGTGTGGTGGCACAGGCTTTTAATCCCAGCTCTTGAAAAGCTGAGGCAGGAGGATGTTGTGAGTTTGAGACCAGCCTGGTCTACAAAGTGAGTTCAAGACCAGCCTGAACTGCATAGTGAGACCCTGTCTCAAAAAATAGGGCTGGGAATTTAGCTCAGTGACATAAGCGCCTGCCTGGCAGGTGGAGGATGTGAGTTCAGTCCCTGGTACAAAAAAAAAAAAAAGAGTTAACTTTAATGGTAAAGTGAACAAAGGATTATGTAAACATTATTGTCCTTCTCTTATCTACTGGAGAAGTTAAAAATTTTAGTTTGTCTGAGAGAAGTATTTATTTTCTTTTTACAGGCAGTTGATGCCTCCACCAGCCTTTCCAGTGACTGGAATAAAAACAGAGACTGATGAAAGGAATGGGTCTGGAACCTTACCTGGAAGCCATGGTGAGTAAGGTGTAGCTGGGGGATTAGGGAATAGGACTGATCTTTTTTATTTTTAGAGGTGATAGACATGTTTACTCTCTTAATTACAGGTAATAGGACTGATTCTGATCTTTTAATTTTCTAACCTGATGTTCATTCAGGTGTTTAATCCAACTACTGCTAATAAGAATACTTGTTGGTTTTCTTTTTTTTCTTTCATTAAGGACAGCATATAGTTATGCAGGCTTTCTTTCAACCACTGTGGGTCTAAAAGTCAGTTGACTTATTTTATACATAGTATCAGCGACATTAAAATCCTAGGAAATACTAATGATTGGTAGGTCATTTCAAAATTCTGATG
>RJWM01020517.1:17667-37251 GCA_004363535.1 Dasyprocta punctata
TTTTTTTTTTTTTTTTTTTTTTTTTTTTTTTTTTTTTTTTTTTTTTTTTTTTTTTTGGTATGTGTGTGTGCGTTTCTTTTTTTCTTTCTCTGTTTTCTTACATGGTTCTGGTGGATTCACATTTGCTGATGCTGGTGCTGTTTTTCGTGTGATCTTCAACATTTTTGGGTGACCATGACCCTGTGACCTCAAAATGGTGTCCAACTAACTACTTACAATTAACATCTTTTTTTTGATTAACGAATTTATGGTATTATCTTTTTTTTTCCCTTGGTGGGGAATGGGGTTGGGTTGTTTTTTTCTGTTCTAGATTATCCTGCCAAGAAGATGAAAACTACAGAGAAGGGATTTGGCTTAGTGGCTTATGCTGCAGATTCATCTGATGAAGAGGAGGAACATGGAGGTCATAAAAATGCAAGTAGTTTTCCACAGGGCTGGAGTTTGGGCTATCAGTACCCATCATCACAACCACGAGCAAAGCAACAGATGCCATTCTGGATGGCCCCGTAGGAAGCAGTGGAACAGAGTTTTGACCTTGGAGACTTCTTAGCAATAATGCATGCGTTTGATTTAACAAGACTTGGGGCCTGTGCTGGGAGCCATCATGGACCTTGCAGAAGTTAGAAATGCAGTGTCCCTTTTTCTTAAGGGGATTCCATTCTTTTTTAAAATGTTTCTGCAGTGACATTAACTTCTGTTAAAATTTATTTCGGATCACAAATTTGTCTCAGCTTTTCTAACAGTTGGTGAAATGTGCTTGTCAGATGACACATCCCAGTAGGATCATTCCCATGTACATTTGAAAGGTCCATCCTTGTCCAAATGAACAGTCACAACCCTCACCTAAAGAAAGGTTTATTTGTATTTTATTACTGTTGGGTCAATTTTGATATTCACTGGTTACAAACAGCCTTACTATTTATTAGTGGGAAATTAGTTTTAAAATTGTCTTTTGCTTTCAATATTTAATTCTCCAAGATCTTCATCCCTATTTCAGTTTGGTTTCTTTGTTTTGAAAATTGCTGTTTTACTAATTTAAAAATACTGGATACAGGTGGATCCTGAATAGGAAAATGAAATTATTTTTCATTGTGTCTTTTTATTGGGATGATGTGAAACTGGCACCTTCAGGCACATTTGTTCAGACAGCCATTTCCCTTCTAAACTCCATGTCTCCAGCTGGGTCAGAGAAAACTACTTGACTAAGAGCTGGTCAGAACTCATCACAGAAATGAAACACAGTGGTCTATCTGTCATAGAACTGGTTGCAGCTAAGAGAAATTTGACTACATCCAGTAGGATGGTGGACTTAGTGACTGAATTGCAACTTGTCCTTTTTTCTTGGCATTACAGGTTTTGCCAAAAGAACCTTTTTGTATCAAATATTGATATGTGAAAGTGAAGGAGCTAGTCTGCTGAACCAGGAATAGTTTAAGATTCTGAACTGTCATTTTTGCACATTTGAATACTTTGCAGGCTGGCTTTGTACAAACTTAATCCTCTGGTTTCCTATATGTTGTAAATAATTAGACCATAATTTCAATATAAATAAATGTATAAATATTCTGCTTGTGTTTTCTGTGTTCTTTTTTTTCCACAACCTATCCATACGCTGAAGCAGCTGGGTATGGTGAAGCACGCAGTGTGATCCTGGCACTCTGGAAGCTGGGGCAGGAGGATTGCAGTCATTTCAGTGCCATTATGGGCTATATATATAGTTCAAGGACAGCCCCAACTACATAGCAACAACTTGTCTCAAAAAACCAAAAAAGCTGGGGATTTGGCTCAGTGGCGTAAGCACCTGCCTGGCAGGTGTGAGGTTGTGAGTTCGATCCCTGGTACCAAAAAAAAAAAAAGTTTTTTTACTCACTGCATAATGCAATTGCAGCCCCCCATAATGTATACATATAGTTACGAGTTTTTAACTGCAAAGTATGTGCTTAAAGTCCAGACGAAAAATTCTTAATGATTCTAGATATGTTTCATTTCGTGCCATTGCCCTCCTTTATTTCACAGAAGATTAAGGGGACTTGAATGAAACACTTTTTAGGGGAAAAGGTTGTTCTTGAAATGTAGTGGGCACAAGTTGCATCAGAAAGTGTTCCAGTGTAAAGTTCCTTCCAGTACTGTGTGCTGCCTAGAGGTGTGTACAGTTACTGCTGTCTTTAATTCAAGGGCACTAGAAATTCTGGACTTTTTTCCTTTCTGCCAGAGTAATGCATCACACAAACCAAATTTTTCCTATACGCGCGTTTAGAATACCTATAGAACTCAGGATAATCCTTAACATCAGTCTTAAGATACAACCTTGGTTTCAGGTGCCAAGTCAGTGACTTCTTTGTGAAATAGCGCTACCTTGAGCCAGTCTTCCGCTTTGACCTCCGCCTTGTGTTTTGGGGGAGGATTTAAAAGTGTGGGCGGTTGTCCCTTTCGCCATTTCCTCTATCTTTGCAGAGCTTGAGCAAAATGGTTTAGTCCCCTGGGGGTCCACGTATTATTTTCTCCTTACCCTCATCTCCTTTCTGTTTCTGTAACACCCAAGTTTCGCATAAGTAGGTCTGGGGGCCCGGAAAGGGGATGTCCCGCCCCGAGGGCGGGGCGGGGCGGGTGTGAGGGTGGCCTGGCCCCTCCCGATGGGACGCGGCCGGTGGCGCCATCTTTCCCAGCTCGGCGGCAGAGTGATCGCTGGTCAGTGTGGGTCCTTGGGACGGCGGAACGCGGAGAGGCCCGGCGGGTACTGCTGACCAGCCGCACTGTCCCCGGGCGGCGGGGCGGGGCGAATGCGACCCAGGGTACTGGCCGGCGGGAAGGGGCCCTCGGGAGGGGCGGGGCGCGGCGCCGGGGCTATGGCTCTGGGACCCCGGGATCCCGGCACCTGGCCCGAGGGCCGCGTGTTTTCAGCGGCCACGGGGCGACCTTGGCTCTTCTCTGCTTATGCTGGAGTCCCATTGTGAAAAGAAGCTCTAAGTTTCTTTGTCTCTTTTTATGTGTATGTCGGAAACCCTGTGATGTGTCACAGGACCGAGGACGAGGCTGTGGGGCTTTTTAGGGTTCATTCCGCAGTGAGCAACAGGCGTAGGCCAGGCCCTATGGAGGCGGGCTTGCGAGCACCGCAGTCCCCTCGCTGTCCTGTGTTGCCGTAACTATGCCGTGCTTTCCTTCCAGGTGGCTTTTCCTCGGGGCGGCCCAGGGTCCCCAAGAACACGATGGACTCCGGAGCTCGCCCTGGGGGTGGCCCCTGTAGCAGCCCTGCCGGGCTGTCCCGGGAGTACAAGCTGGTGATGCTGGGTGCCGGCGGCGTGGGCAAGAGTGGTAGGTGACATTTGGCATTTGACAAGACCTAAAACAAATGACCTCTACAGAAGCCAGGTGGAATACTGCATAGTGTGCAGTGCTGATAATTGACATTCTTTTGTGGATCACCTGAGGGAGGATTTTAACTTTTAATTTCTTGTTTTGAAGCTATGACCATGCAGTTCATCAGCCATCGATTTCCAGAAGACCATGATCCCACTATTGGTAAGTCAGACCCTCGTTCTGAGCCGGGCGTGGTGGCGCACGCCTTTAATCCCAGCACTCGGGAGGCTGAGGTAGGCGGAGCGTTGTGAGTTCGAGGCCAGCTTGGGCTACAACGCGAGCGTAAGGCCGGCCTGAGCTACATAGTGCGACCCTGCCTCAAAAAACTAGCGCCGGGAGTTTGGCTTAGTGCCTTAAGTGCCTGCCCTGGCAGGCGCGAGGTTGTGAGTTCAATCCCCGGTGCTGCAAAAAAAAAAAAAAAAAGAACAGACCCTCGTTCTGGTTCCCAAACTTGCTAAGAAGCTGTCCTGGTGAATGCCAGTTTTAAAATGCTATTTCTGAATATATTTCAAGCCCCGCCTTGCCATCTAATTCCGATTTATTTAGAAGCAGTGTTATCATAGACCTAGTTAAGCCATTGAGTATTTCCTTTTTTCTGTATTTAACTCTGTATGTAAGTCACTTTATCTCTGTCATGAGCTGAGCACTAATAGGACAACTTTCTTTGCATAGTTTGGTTCCTATACTGTATTGTCACGCCAAGGGGAAACTTACAGGCTGCCTAGTGAAGCCTTTTTGCTGTCACTTCTCTAAGGGTCTGACTTGAGACTGACTCTTAAGTATGAGTCAGCTGGTTTGAACTTCCACAAAAGGAAGTAGAAAAACAAGTAGAGCCAGCCTCCTGAACTCTTAAAACTAGGCTTACCGGACCTGGATGTCTTCCACCTGAACCCTTCACTTACTTCTCTATCTGAAGTTCACCATAGGTGATGTCTTTTCCCATGTCTCTAACTCTGTTTTTGTCACAGTACTAGTAGAGTTAAAAAGTCGTTTTGTTTGCTTTACCTTTTCATTGTCTTAATTGCCCTTCTTTACAAACACTAAAACATTGCTGTCATTCCTAAACCAATAGGAATCAGGTTGGATTCTAAGGGTTTGCATTCTTCTGTAACAGCAACAGGTGGGGAAGTTGTACAAAGTCTGCCATCCTAGTGTTATTTCATATGTGTGCTCTGCCATGATGCCAGGGCTCTGGCAGTGATTTCCAGGCAAGCACTATGCTGCTGAGCTATATCCCCAGCCCTTCTGGGAGTGATTTCCACTGGGCCAGGCTGCTGCTGCTCCACAAAACCAGTGAGTGTGGCAGCCCATCGTTGGGTGTAGTTATTTTACACAGTAGTTACTTCTGTGGATTTGGGAGAAATAGAAACAGTTCTTATTTTTCTCGTGTACTGTATCAGATTTGGGGATGGGAGTCGCTGAGGATCCGACATAGGGCCCAAACTGAGTGATGCCCAAACCCTGGCATATCAAATTTAGAGCATTGTCCTATGGGTGAGTTTTAGGAATAAAATCAGTTTAGGGGTCTGGGGATGTAGACCCCTGTAGAGTGCTTATGTAGCATGTGTGAAGTCCTGGGTTCTGTTCCTAGCACTGTCCCTTAAAAAGAAAAAAACAGTTTAGAGGTTATGATAATTTACTTAAAAATTTCAGAATTGCACCAGAGATATACTGAGAGGCATGTGAGTTTGATTCCTGGTACCAAAACAAACAAAAAATTCCAGAAACAACTCCTTTCTTCAAAATAAAACTCATATTACATAGGTGCATTCATTATATGAATATTCATCAAGCTGTGCACTTATGATTTGTGTACTTTTCTATAATTACACTTCAATAAAAATATTTAGTTAAAAAAGAAAACTTATATTTTTTCCATGTAATAGGCTTTTTTTTTTTTTTTTTTTTTTTGGTACCAGGGATTGAACTCAACCTTGCACTTGCCAGGTAGGCACTTGTACCGTTGAGCTGAATCCCTGGCCCTGAGCTAAATGCCTGTCCCGTAATAGCTACTTTTCAGTTTTTTCTTTTCTTTTTTTATATAATTTGGTACTTTTTATTTTTCTTTTCTTGTTTCTCTTTTTCTTTTCTGTGCTGAGATCAAGCCCAAGTGCTTGCACACCATAGGCAGTCACTCTACCACTGTGATACACCCCAACCCCATGAGGTAGTTGTTTTTGTCTTTTTTTTTTTAAGACAGGATCTTGCTATGTGCAGTAGCCCAGGGTTTCCTTTAGCTCACAGGGATCCACCTGCCTTAGCCTCCCAGCTGCTGGAATTACAGGTATGTGCCACCATGCCCAGCTTTGTGAGGTAATTTTAAAATCTGCCCATCCCTCCAGTGTTGTTACCTGTTCTCCTGACAGTATTCTCAGATTGAACAGTAAATACTATGTCTCTTAATTGCTGTTATGTGCCAGCCACTGTGGTAGGATCTTGGGTACAGTGGCAAGCAAAACTGTAAGGTAATTACTGTGATTCAATTGACAGTTTAGTGTATTTTGTTTTAAACTTTGGCTAGAAACTCTTTAAAAAGGAAAAATTTACATTACAGCCAGTACAGTTGTAAGTATGAAAGTATATGTCTATGAATACTTCCTTATTAGCACGTATTTGTATCTGAAATTAAAATGTGAAACTGAGCATGGTGGTGTACACGTGTAATCCCAGCACTTGGGAGGCTGAGGCAGGAGGATCGTCGCAAGTTCAAGACTAGCCTGGTCTACAAAGTGAGCTCAAGGCCAGGCTGAACTGCAAGGTGAGACTCTGTCTCAAAAAGACAAAGAAAAGAAATTAAAATACATACCTATGTTTCCCTTACTGCTTATGGTGCTCACTCATATTTTCTGTTTTATTTAGGTTTTTGCTTGTTTATTCTAATGTTGGTCTCAGCCCATATTAGGTTGATTTCACAGCTCATTAATTCTAATAGATCCTTATTTATAGTTTAAGAAACATTGATTTAGCCAGGCGTGGTGGTACACGCCTTTAATCCCAGCACTCAGGAGGCTGAGGTAGGCAGAATGTTGTGAGTTCGAGGCTGACTTGGGCTACAACACGAGTGCAAGGCTGACCTGAGCTACATAGTGCGACCCTGCCTCTAAAAACTAGTGCCGGGAGTTTGGCTCAGTGGCTTAAATGCCTGTCTGGCAGGTGCAAGGTTGTGAGTTCAATTTCCAGTGCCAAAAAAAAAAAAGAAAAAGAAAAAGAAACATTGATTTGCCGGGCGTGGTGGCGCACGCCTTTAATCCCAGCACTCGGGAGGCTGAGGTAGGTGGAGCATTGTGAGTTCAAGGCCAGCTTGGGCTACAATGTGAGCACAAGGCCAGCCTGAGCTACATAGTTGGACCCTGCCTCAAAAACTAGGACTGGAAGTTTGGCTCAGTGGCTTACGCGCCTGTCTGGCAGGTGTGAGGCTGTGAGTTCAATCCCTGGTTCCGCAAAAAAAAAAGAAAAAAGAAATATTGATTTAACTGGGTATGGTGGCACAGGCCTGTAATCCTAACACTCTGGGAGATTGAGGCAGGAGATTGCAAATGCACAACTTGGGTAGTGATTTAGTGAGACCCTATCTCAAAATAAAAACTTTTTTTTTTTAAAGGGCTGGAGATACAACTCATAATAAAGGCCCTGGGTTTAATTCCCAGTGCTGAAAACAAAGGTGAAGAAATGAAAAAGAGAGAAACATTGATTTAATGGGCTTCTCATCTTTCAAAAGGAGTTAAAAGCAAAGATTTATAAAAATTGTTAAAAGAAAGTTCATTAGGATATAAGTGGCAGTTGCTTTTTTGTTTGTTTGAGGGTTTTTGTTTTTTTTTTTTTTTTCTTTGTGTGTGGCACAGGGGATCGAATTCACAATCTCATGCCTGCCAGACAGGCGCTTAAGCCACTGAGCCAAACTCCTGGCCCTAGTTTTTTGAGGCAGGGTCGAACTATGTAGCTCAGGCCAGCCTTGCGCTCAAGCATGTGCCACCACACCCGGCGACTGTTCATTTTTTTTTGGTACCAGGAATCGAACTCTAGGACCTTGCACTTGCCAGGCAGGCACTTGTATGAATGAGCTATATCCCCAACCCTTGGCAGTTACTTTTGAGTGATAAAAATATTGAGTTTCCTTTCTTATTTACTTTTCTGTATTTTACAGAATTTAATGGGCTCTTCATGTTGGAAGAGGAGTTTGAAGCAAAGACATATAAGAATCGTTAAGAGGAAGTTCATTAGGATATAAGTGGCAGTTGTTTTTGAGTGCTGAAAATGCTGAGTTTCTCTTCTTTTTCACTTTTCTGTATTTTACAGGTTTACTGTAATAATATATATAAAAACAAGCCAAGTATGGTGGCACATACTGTAATTCTAGCTAATGGAGAGGCTGAGCCAGGAGGATCTTTTGAGCCCAGGACCAGCCTGAGGAACACAGTGAAACCCTGTCTGTCTTAAAATAATAATATATGCAAAAGAGAAATTTGCTTTCTTAAAGGAGGAATTATGACAATATAGATTCTTTAGGAAGTATAAATTATGAGCTGGGCGTGCTGGTGCAGTCCTGTAATCCCAGCACTTGGGAGGCTGAGACAGGAGGATCGTCTCAAGTTCAAGACCAGCCTGGGCTACAAAGTGAGCCCAGGGCCAGCCTGAACTGCATGGCCAGACCCTGTCTCAAAAAGACCAAATAAATAAATAAATAAACTGTTGAGTGAAGCAACCTTGAGTTATATTCTGTCTCTGTCACTAATTAACTCTAATTTTTTTTTTGTACTGGGAATCGAACTCAGGACCTTGCACTTGCCAGGCAGGCGCTGTGTCACTGAGGTATATCCCCAGTCCAATTAACTATAATTTGAAATTTTTGTTTATTTGTTTGTTTGTTTGAGACAGATCTTGTTATAGTTCAGGCTGGTCTTTAAACTCACTGTATAACTGAGGCTGATCTCAAACTCATAAAAATCCTCCTGTATCAGCCTCTAAGTGCTGGGATTACAGGTACAACTGCCACAGCTAATCTCAGAAACCTTTTATAATACAGAATTATAGTTAAAGTCTTATAAATTTAAACTATTTAAGCTATGAATAAACTGTATTACCGCCTGTATGAGAAAAAAAAAAAAACACCTGAGTTGAACACCCAGCTTACATCTCTTAATGGATTTATTGTGCTTCCTGAGGAAATTTGGGGACTTAAAAGAAGTTGGGTAGAATCAACTTCTTCATAAGATGACTCTTTTTGGGGGAGTTGTGATACCAGTGATTGAACTCAAGGCATTATGTAGTTATTGGGGGATGAGTTTGAGACAGTCTCTGTGACTTGCCCATGCTGGGTTCAAACTTGTGATCCTTCTAAAATAGTTATTTCTTCCTTTGTATATGAGTTAATAGTACAGCTTTCTTTTCTCCTGTAGAAGATGCTTATAAAATCCGGATCCGTATTGATGATGAGCCTGCCAATCTGGACATTTTGGATACAGCTGGACAGGTACTAAATCCCAGAATGCTATGAGTTAGGATATTTTCCCTCTGGTAAAGGGGAGGGGAAAGTTTGCACAGAGATCACTAGTTTATCTCTTTAATTTTCCATGCACTCTGACTCAGGATAGCAGGTAACCAGTGTACTTCTTTAATCTGAAGCAAGTAGCTGATCTATGTGGTTCTAAGCTGCCTCCATACATTATTGACCCTTGTATCCCTCTAGGCAGAGTTTACAGCCATGCGGGATCAGTACATGAGGGCAGGAGAAGGATTTATTATCTGTTACTCTATCACGGATCGCCGAAGTTTCCATGAAGTTCGGGAGTTTAAACAGCTTATTTATCGAGTTCGACGTACTGATGATACACCTGTGGTTCTTGTGGGAAACAAGTCCGACTTGAAACAGCTAAGACAGGTGAAAAAAGAAAAGAAATGTTGTAATCTTGTGGGATGAGTCATTTTTGTTTCTTGACTTGGAGGTTCCTTTGCCTTAAAATAGAAAAATCAACATTAGCTTTTCCCTAATCTTGCAATTTTTCATATATCTACTGATTTGCTATTACTAAGGATGAAATCTGTTTTTTAGAAATCAGTTTACAGGTCAGAATTCATTAGATTATAACCCGATGACAAATAGAACACACATGAGGCGAAGGGTCACGGAATGTTCCTTTCCTGAGACTTTAGAAATAAAAATGTTTACATTGCAGCAGGAGAAACTTCTATCAAACTTCACCTTCAGTACCCTTCCTGTGGTGAGGGTTATGAACTCAGGAAGAGGACACTAAGAAAAGTTGTAGAAGATTTTAGAATAAGTGATATCCTTAAGTTAGCAGTGACTAAAATTTTGTGTTTGAGCTGAAGGAGTGGTGGTACATGCCTGTAATCCAAGCTTCTTTTTTTTTTTTTTTTTTTTTTGCAGCACCGGGGATTGAACTCACAACCTCGCGCCTGCCAGGGCAGGCGCTTAAGGCACTGAGCCAAACTCCCGGTCCTGGTTTTTTTTTTTGAGACAGGGTCGCACTATGTAGCTCAGGCCGGCCTTGCGCTCGCATTGTAGCCCAAGCAGGCCTTGAACTCACAACGCTCCACCTACCTCAGCCTCCCGAGTGCTGGGATTAAAGGCGTGCGCCACCACGCCAAGCTTCTTGAGAGGCTGAAGCAGGAGGATTACAAGGTTCAAGGCTAGCCTGGGTAGCTTGGCAAAACTTGTCTCAAAATGTAATTCAAAAAGAGTGGGGATGTAACTCAGCAGTAGAGCACTTGCCTACCATGTACAGGGTCCTGATTCAATCTGCATTACTGCAAACAAAACAAAAATTTGTGCTGTCTGGTGTGGAGGTCAGGGTGTAGGGAAATGTATACATCTATGACTATTAGTGGAAGCAATGAATAGTACAAACCTTTGGCAGTAAATTCATAATACTTCTCAGTTAAACCATTGGAAGACTAAATTTATATATAAATGTTCACTCCCAGACTATTTATTGTAGTAGAAAATGAGAACCAGGCTGAGAATTTAGCTCAGTGGAATAAGCACCTGCCTGGCAAGCACGAGGTCATGAGTTTGATCCCTGATACCAAAAAAAAAAAAAGAAAATGAAAACCAGTCTGACCATCCAGAAGCAGAAGAAATTGCTAGGCACAAAGGCTGAGACAGGAGGATCATGAGTTCAAGGCCAGAGTGGGCTATATAGCAACTTTAGGACTGATCTTGACTACCTAGAGACCCTGTCTTAAAAAGCAAATAAAAATATAGGTGAAATTACGGCATATCTAACTGGCTACATCAATTTTTTGTTTCTAAAGTTTTCAGTATTAGCCGGGCGTGGTGGCGCACGCCTTTAATCCCAGCACTCGGGAGGCTGAGGTAGGCGGAGCGTTGTGAGTTCGAGGCTGGCTTGGGCTACAACGCGGCACAAGGCCGACCTGAGCTACATAATGCGACCCTGCCTCAAAAAACCAGGGCCGGGAGTTTGGCTCAGTGGCTTAAGCGCCTGCCCTGGCAGGCGCAAGGCTGTGAGTTCAATCCCCGGTGCCGAAAAAAAAAAAAAAAAAAAAAGTTTTCAGTATTATAGTTTAAATATATAGCTCCTTCCTCTGGGCTTGCTTGCTTGCTTTCCTCTTGTTTTTTTGTTTTTGTTTTTGTTTCTTTTGTTTTGTTTTTTGTTTGTTTGTTTTATTTTGTTTTTTTGGGACAGGGTCTCACTATGTAGTTTAGACTGGCCTTGAACTTACTGTGTAGACTAGGCAGGACTCAAACTCAAGGCGATCCTCCTGCCTCAGCCTCCTGAGTGCTGGAATTACAGGTGTGCAAACCATGCTCAGCTCTTCTTTCTTATAATGAGAAGAATGAAGAAAGTTAAGATTGCAGGGGTTAGGGTTGTAGCTCTGGCACAGCATCTGCCTGGCAAGTGCAAGTTCCTAAGTTCGATTCCTGGTACCCCCAATCCCAGAAAAAAAGAAAAGAAAATTAGGATTGCATATTGAAGGCGCAAGCTATCTTAGAAGTCATGACATAGGGTCTCCCCAAACTGTGAACTTCCTGTGGTTGCAAACTTGGAGAGTTGAGCTCTTCCTGCTGAAGTAACCCCCTCCCTTTTTTTTTTTTTTTTTTTTTAAGAGTAGGAAAATTTATTGGGGAATAGGAATAACTCCTGAGAGGAGGGGTCTGGAATGAGTTGTTTGTCCCTCACCTTTTTTTGGATGATTGTAATTGTTTCACACTTTTCCCACTATAAATTTACTCATGTTTATACTTTTAAAGGTCTCTAAGGAAGAAGGGTTGGCTCTGGCCCGAGAATTCAGCTGTCCCTTTTTTGAGACTTCTGCTGCATACCGCTACTACATTGACGATGTTTTCCATGCACTTGTCCGGGAAATACGTAGGAAAGAGAAGGAGGCAGTACTGGCCATGGAGAAAAAATTTAAACCCAAAAGCAGTGTCTGGAAGAGGCTGAAGTCCCCATTCCGGAAGAAGAAGGATTCAGTAACTTGAAGGGAAGGCATGGAGTCCTTACCTGTGAACTGCAGTGCTTAATCCAAGCAGTCCAGTAACCTGCAGTAGTGAGCATGGTACTTGCTCTTTCTCCTGTTAATGACCGTTATTTTTAAAGTAACTGATGAGGGGGACATGGCTACTGGGAGTTTCCAATGATGTGGTATTTAAAGTATTGTTTCTTAGTTGATTCTGATTTATTAACCAGCAGAGCACTGTCTGCTTTTCAGTTGTCACATTAGAATTTGAATCTGCCACTCTTGGGATCATGTTGCTGATATTAATCCATGTAAATCGATCACACCAGGAGAGTGTGTAGGCCCTGAGTGTTTGACCAAGTGCACAGTCGAGTCTTGTGCTCTGTAGTCCTGTCAGCCTTCACCTTCAGTTCCCTGAGAAGGGGTTCAGTCTGTTTTCTGCGTGGTGCTTCCCAGAGACAAAAGGAAAACTCTGTAGGGAAATCAGTGCTAAAACAATCAGTGCCAAAGCCTAGCAAATAGCTGTGGAACTGGCTCCTGCTGCAGGCCGTGGAGTGCTGAGAGTGGGGAAGTTGGGCCATGTGCTTACAGGGACTTGCTGGGGTCCAAGCAGGATGAACCTGGCTTTTCTGAGACACACACATTTTCCCCAAGGTACTGGGGTGGGTAAGAATGGACAGACACCTGTGGAATACAGTGATGGTTTCTCATAGGAGGCTGTTTTACTGTTCAGGGTGTGCCTTTCTTTCCCTTCAAAGGCAAACATTTGGGGGGCATTAATGGATTGCTATCTCTTATTTAAATCCTTAGTTGAGAGAGCCAATGTCTTAAACAAGTTCATGTCTCTGCAGATGCATACATACAGTGCACAAATCATTTCCCAGTGCTTGCCCTTACTTCTCTTTGCTTTTTAGATACTTCAGGGCTGGCAAAGTGGTTTTTAGGCCCTTCATTTGTCTGGCTGCATTTTCCATACAGAAGAAACATCAAGAGTTTGAATATGTTATGTATGTGTCTCCTTGACATCAAAGTTATTAGACTCAGGGTTCTAAGAAAGCGTGTGGCCAGGCATAGTGGTGCACACCTGTAAATCTCAGCACTGGTGAGGCCAAGCAAGAGAATGGCTTGCCTGAACTACATAGTGAGACCATGTCTCAAAAAACCAAAAAACAAAAGAAAGCCTATGGGTTTTCTGTTTATTGGGAGTCTGTCTTGATGCTTTAATATTCACATACAGTTTGTAACCTGAAGATTTCCTTAGAAAGACCTTGCAAAGTTCACCTCAGGGTTGTGTGAGTCTTGACAAAGTTTAGACTAAGAGAAAACCACTTGACTGTGTACATGTTGAGAAACTATAGTTTCAGAAAGACGCAGCTTTAACTTGGTGGGGACTGCTGTGTATGTGGAGAGTGCATGTAGAAGGGCCGAGGGCAGCACACCTCGTGTTGAGAATTAAAAATCACTGAAGCAGTGTTTGTCTACTTAGCCAACTTTCTGTGACGCCCCTGGAAAAGCACATGGCTGAACTTGTTATTTCCCATTGCTGTTAAAGGCAGGAGGACAGGATCATTGTGTTTTTCTATGTAAGTCAGTGGTCTGTGGTTCAGATTTAAAGAAAAATGACTGATGGAACTTTTTTTTTTTTTTTTTTTTTTGCGGAACCGGGGATCGAACTCACAGCCTCGCACCTGCCAAACAGGCGCGTAAGCTGCTGAGCCAAACTCCCTGCCCTGGTTTTTTGAGGTAGGGTTGCACTATGTAGCTCAGGCCGGCCTTGAGCTCGCATTGTAGCCCAAGCTGGCCTCGAACTCACAACCCTCCTCCTACCTCAGCCTCCCGAGTGCTGGGATTAAAGGCGTGCAGATGGAACTTTTTTAAGCTCTGAGTAGTTGTCCCTTTTCAAACTCCTGAAACACTTTGCTACCAGATCAGTCCTGTTTCTGGTACTCAGCCCATCTAAATGTGAAAGGTCACAAATCAGATCTTTGCAGAGTATCTCTCAGGAACCATGGTACTTGGGAGAAGCCAGAAAGCAGAAAAGAAACAATGCAATTCTGTTATGATACTACATCTCACTTAAACTGGTTTAGAACCCTTTAATTTTGACACCTTAGCTTCTCATTACTAATGACCCAGGGAATTGTCATTAGCACCAAGCAAGAAAGTGTCAGCTGTAGCCAGGCATGGTGGTACACGCCTGTAATCTCAGCACTTGGGAGGCTGAGACAGGAAGATTTTTGTGAGTTTTTGACCAGCCTGGGCTACAAAATGAGCTCAAGGCTAGCCTGAACTGCATAGTGAGACCCTGTCTCAGAAGACAGGAAAAAAAAAAAAAAAGAAATTATCAGCTGTGTAATTATTAAAGATAATCAAGGTAACATTTCCAGCTTGAAAGATCTGTAAGAAGTGAATTTGTATTGCATATAGAAAAAAAGAAAAAACAAATTAGGGTTTTTGAGACTGTCACTGTCACCTGTATGAGTTTTCGATGAACTAATCCCTTGGTTAGTGCTGAATAGAATTGTGCTAGATGGTTAGCACTAGATGGTTTCAGGGTGTAAGTTATAGCTTTATTCTTAGTGACCACAGATAGAGTTTATGAGCTTTAAGTAATCTACTTTAACCAGTTTGAGAGCATTAAATTAATTGCTGCCTGGAACTTCAAAGAGAAATTCAGGGATGAGTTGAAAGGCACTGGAACTCTTCATTCATGTTCATACCAGATCAGTAAGCCAAGATTCCAAAGCTAAAGCTGGGTGTCAGGGCACAAACCTGTAATCCTTGCACTCGGGAGACCCAAAGTAGGAGAATCAGGAGTTCAAGGCCAGCCTGGACTAAAAACCAAAATGAAACATTGAAAAGCTAGTATCTAGAATTAGCTGTTCAGAATCCAGAAGGAGACTGGTGATGTATTAACAAAAATGGGCCTACTGTGATGTTTGGAAAGGGGAGTTTTTCCCTTATGCACTTGTATTTGAAGACAGTTTGTATGACACAATACAAAACTTTTAAACAATTTTGTTGGGCTTTTCTTTTGCTTACCTGTAAGTGGATAGAAATATTTGGAATCATTACAAAAAGGTGATTTTAAGAAAATACATATGAAGAGCCAGGCATGATGGCACACACCTGTAATCCTAGCACTCGGGAGGCTGAGGCAGGAGGATTATGAGTTCAAGACCAGCCTGAACTGCATAGTGAGACCCTGTCTCAAAAAATAGAGCCAGGGATTTAGCTCAGTGGCGTAAGTGCCTGCCTGGCAGGTGTGAGGTTGTGAGTTTGATCCCCAGTACCAAAAAAAAAGAAAATATATATGAAGCCGTGAGCGTAGCTCAGTATAGAGTATGTTGCCTAGCATACTCGAGTTCTTAGGTTCAAGCCCCAGCACCTAAAAAAGGAAAAAATACTGTGAGATTTTATATCCTGGAAAGCAATAACAGAAAAAACATTGAACTGAATGTGGTGGCATATGCCTATACTCTGACCTACTGGGGAGGTTGAGACAGGAGAGTCACAAGGTAGAGGCCAGCCTGAGCAACTTAGCAAGACCTTGTTTAAAGAAATAAAAAGGGCTACAGTGTAGCATGGTGGTAGGGTACCCCCTGGGTTTGATCCCCAGTTCAAGAAAATGCTTTGGTACCAGGGATCAAACTCATGACCTCAGCCAGGCGTGGTGGCCCACGCCTTTAATCCTAGCACTCAGGAGGCTGACGTAGGAGGAGCGTTGTGAGTTCAAGGCTGGCTTGGACTACAACACAAGCGCAAGGCTGTCCTGAGCTACATAGTATAACCCTGCCTCAAAAAACCAGGGCTGGGAGTTTGGCTCAGTGGCTTAAGCGCCTGCCCTGGCAGGTGCGAGGTTGTGAGTTCAATCCCTGGTGCCGCAAAAAAAAAGAAAGAAAGAAAGAGGGCCAGGGATTTAGCTCAGTGGCGTAAGCACCTGCCTGGCAGGTGCGAGGTTGTGAGTTCAATCCCTGGTGCCAAAAAAAAAAGTGAGGATCCCACTATGTAGTCCAGGGTAGCCTTGAACTCACTGTGTATCCTAGGCTGGCCTCAAACTCCTGGTGGCCCTCTTGCTTCAGCCTCTCGAGCACTGGGATTGCCACATCTAGGCAATTTTTGAGACTTGTGATCTACTGCCTCACCCTCCCAGAGTTCTAGGATTACATGTGTGTGCTATCATGCCCAGCTTTTTCTTTTTAAACATTTTTTGAAGGGCCAATAAATACCAATGTTGACCACAACTGAAATGAGGGGAATGGAGGAATGACATTTCATTTTCTAGTATAACTTCCCTTACGTAATGGAATTGCACCCCAGTGTGCTAAGCATTGTTTTATTTATTTATTTAATTTTTTTTTTGTGGTACTGGGGATCGAACTCACAACCTCACACCTGTCAGGCAGGCATGTAAGCTGCTGAGCCAAACTCCCAGCCCTAGTTTTTTGAGACAGGGTGGCACTTTGTAGTTCAGGCCGGCCTTGTGCTCACGTTGTAGCCCAAGCCTGCCTCAAACTCACGTGGCTCCTCCTACCTCAGCCTCCTGAGTGCTGGGGTTAAAGGCGTGCGCCACCATGCCCACCTTAAGCATTGGTTTAAAGCTGTGAGGAATTCAAGGAACATAAAATATTCTTGCTCCAGAGTCTAGACAGGAGTGCTTATCAGTCATGTTAGAGGCTCTGGGATTAGTTCCCAAGATAGTGGTAAATACATGAATAAACAGCACCGTGGTGCAGACCAGTAATCTCAAGTAATCAAGAGTCTTAGGCAGGACAGTGTCAACTTGAAAGCCAATCTGGGCAACTTCGTGAAGCTATCTCGAAATTGAAAAGGGTGGGAGCCAGGCATGTGGGGTAAAGCACTTGCCTAGTATGTGACAGTACCATAAAAAAAAAAAAAATTGGGAGGATTCTGAGTTGACCTATGCTGACAGTGGCAGAGCTGGGCAAAGCATTCACCAGTGGGCTGGGGGTTTAGCTCAGTGGCACAAGTGCCTGCCTGGCAAATGTGTGGTCATGGCCGGGTGTGGTGGTGCACGCCTTTAATCCAAGCACTCAGGAGGCTGAGGTAGGAGGAGCGTTGTGAGTTTGAGGCCGGCTTGGGTTACAACGCGAGTCAAAAAAAAAAAACCTCAAAAAAAAACCAGGGCTGGGAGTTTGGCTCGGTGACTTAAGCCCTGTCTGACAGGTGCGAGGTTGTGAGTTCCATTTCTGGTGCCGCAAAAAACAACAAACAAACACAAAAAAACAAAAAACAAATGTGTGGTCACGAGTTCAATCCCTGGTACCAAACAAAAACAAAACAAAAAAAAAAGCACTGGCCAGGCTCTCTGGGGGCCCAGGGAAGCAGGCAAAGTTTCACTGCACGTGCACATCACTCTACTGGGCCCAGTTTGGGTTCCGGTTAGTCGCCTATGTTTGCACTGGAGTCTCCCTCTAGCTCTGGACAGCTTCGCCTACACTACTGCCCCACCTTTGGCTTGTCCAGATTGTACAGGAAGGGGGGCAGGAGGCCCTCCTACAACAGAGTGACAGCAGCAGAAGACTTGGCTGAAGAACTGGAGGAGAGAGCTGCCAATCAGGTCAACATCTGGCTATTAACAAGTCTGTTGGTGTTAAAAAGTAATGAGTTACAAGTTACTACAGGTCAGTGATTTAGCTCAGCAGCTCAGGCACTTACCTGGTAAGCATGAGGTCATGAGTTCAGTCCCTGGTACCAAAAACAAAAAGTAATGAGTCAGTTGTTCGGAGGGAAATTTATTTATTTGGAATTCAGAAGTTACAGGTCATTTATGTTCATCATTCTACAAATGTGAATTCTCAAGTAAATAAATTTTGCACATGCAAAACAGCCAGAGATCACTTCCCCACTCCACTCACAATGGCATGAGTGCCAGGAATCAAGCCAACCCAGGACGTTAGCACACTGAGCAAGGTTCTATGGTGAGCTGCACTCCGGCTGGAAGACCAGTCCTGACGTAGTTTATATGCTTCAACCCCAGAATATTACAGGAATCCAGAAGAGGGAGTTAGCATGTTCCAAATCAGGTAAGAGGAAACTGGCTTTCAAAGAGATTGAATTTAACCTGAATTTTTTTTTCTAGTATAAATTTAGTAAACAACTGATAAATAACTTGTAGTGCTATGACTTTTCCAAACGCAATCTCTTTGCTTTTGTTGTTTGAAACGTATGTAGCCCAAGCTGGTGTGGAACTCCGTCCTCCTGCCTTTGCCTTTGAAGTGCTGGGGTCACAGACATACATGTCTGGCCCAAACTCACTGTTTTTTTTTGTTTTGCTTTTTTGTTTTTTGTGTTTTTGTTTTTGTTGTTTTAAACAGGGTCTCCCTGTGCAGTTTAGGTCGGCTGTGAACTTATGGTGATCCACCTAACTCAACCTTCCAAGTGCGGGATTACAGGTGTGCACCACCATGCACAAATGCAATCTTTTTTTATTTTTTTTAAGTATATCAAAAGATGGTGTATTTGAAGAGAAAAGATGGGGGGGAGAGGATAGACAGCTACCATAAGGCTATAGGGGGCTTCAGAGCTGAAAGCCCCCCAAAGTCAATCTTGAGAAAGGTGAAATGTATACAATTTTGCAATGTGTTTTTTTTTGTGGCACCAGGGATCCAACTCACAACCTTGCGCCTGCCAGGCAGGCGCTGAAGTCACTGAGCCAAACGCCCGGCCCTAGTTTTTTTTTTTTTTTTTTTTTGCGGCACTGGGGATCGAACTCACAGCCTGACACCTGCCAGACGGGCGCTTAAGCCACTGAGCCCAACTCCCAGCCCTAGTTTTTTGAGGCAGGGTCACACTGTGTAGCTCAGGCCGGTCTTGCACTCACGTTGTAGCCCAAGTGGGCCTTGAACTCACAGCACTCTGCCTACCTCAGCCTCCCTAGTGCTAAGATTAAAGGCGTATGCCACCACGCCCAGCGGGCCCTAGTTTTCTGAGGCAGGGTCGCATAATGTAGTTCAGGCCGGCCTTGCGCTTGCATTGTAGCCCAAGCCAGCTTTGAACTCGCAACACTCCTACCTCAGCCTCCCAAGTGCTGGGATTAAAGGCGTGCGCCACCATGCCTGGCTCCATTTGTACTTGTAAGAAATGTCTATTCATTTTGCTTGCCTATTTGTTAACTGGGTCTTTTATTTGAGGGGTCAGATTTTTTTGAGTTCTTTATATATTCTAGATATTCTTCTGTCTGAGGAGTAGCTGACAAAAATTATTTCCCATTCTTTGGGGAACAGAAAATTGTCTCTTTACTCTGTTGTTTGTTTCCTTTGCTGTGCAGAAGCTTTTTAATATGATGTGATCCCAAATTTGTTGATTCTTGGTGCTATTTTTCTTGTGCCATTGGAGTTCTGCTCAGAAACTCCTTGTCTAAACCTATGTCTTCAAGAGTTTTACCCGCCGGGCGTGGTGGCGCACGCCTTTAATCCCAGCACTCGGGAGGCTGAGGTAGGAGGAGCGTTGTGAGTTCGAGGCCGGCTTGGGCTACAACGCGAGCGCAAGGCCGGCCTGAGCTACATAGTGCGACCCTGCCTCAAAAAAACAAGGGCTCTAAGCCGGGCGTGGTGGCGCACGCCTTTAATCCCAGCACTCGGGAGGCTGAGGTAGGCGGAGCGTTGTGAGTTCGAGGCCGGCTTGGGCTGCAACGCTAGCGCAAGGCCGGCCTGAGCTATACAGTGTGACCCTGCCTCAAAAAACCAGGGCCGGGGGTTTGGCTCAGCGGCTTACGCGTCTGTCAGGCAGGCGCGAGGTTGTGAGCTCGGTCCCCGGTGCCACAAA
>RJWM01020518.1:0-37019 GCA_004363535.1 Dasyprocta punctata
GCCCCTCCCCCCGCCCCAAACGCAACTCCAGCCCCGCCCCCTAGCACTAGCACCTCCCATGACCCCCGGTCTCAGACCCAGCTTGGACCGAAACTCCGGCCCAAGCCCTGCCCCTAACCACAAACCACGCCCACACTCCCAGCCCCGGCCACGCCCTCGGTCTGAGATCCACAGCCTGTCCGGAGGCGGTGCCGGAGTCGCCTGTCCCTGTCTCCTCTGTGCAGCTCCGCCACAGTCCTTGCAGGCCCGGGGCCGACCGGGCTTCCTCGACGCCGTCCTGGCTTCCTGCAGTCCGTCAGCTCTTCCCTTCTGCCAGGCATCTGCCTGCCTCAGCCTCTCTGTTCCGCTCCTGAGATCGCCGCCCACCCTGGGCCTTTGAGTGGGGCTCGGAAAGGGGACCCCACCCCGGGGACTCGGGAACTACTGCAGGGGGCCCCGTTCCACTCCACTCGGGCTGCCCGTCTCCGCCGCCAGCATCCGGGGGGTGGGCCGCACGGGACGGGACGAGGAGGCTCGGTGTGGGGGTTTGGATTCGGGTTTGGGTCCCGTCGGGTTCGCCTGCGCGGGTCGCTAGGAGGGGCGGCACTCACGCGGGCCACTGCGCCCCACCCCGGGACGGGCTTCGGGGTGGGCGACAGCGCTGGTGGCCCTGAGCTCTGGGTTGCGCGCTAGTCACCTGGTCAGGGCGCGAGCCCTGAGATTCACTGCGCAGACTCGCTTAAGGCTGGGGTGTAGGTAGTCGCAAGCTCCGATCAGACTGGGGCACAGGCAGCGAGGCTAAGGCGAGCAGCCCATTTCAGGGAGCCGGGCCCCACGCGTCGCCCCACCTCCACAGGGAGAGATAGAGCGCAGCGGGACGCAGGTGCCATCCAGAGGGGGCACCGAGTCCTGGAGCTGCAGGCGGGGAGGGCCGGCCCGGGAGATGGGAGCAGCAGAGAAAGACTCACGGGGCGCGGGGAGGACTCATGGGGTGCACGGCTGCCTGCTGTCCAGTCCTGCCAGGGACCCCTGTTCCAGGGAACTTGGACCCCGGTGATGTATATCCATGGAGTTGCCCTTCAAGTCCAAGAATTAATTGGCTATTTTCTTTAAGAATAAATACTGCACAGTAGTATTTCTAACAAACGTATGAACTATCATTTTGGAAAATGTAGAAAGTATAGGTTTGACACAAGCAAAATACATAACAGAAAAAGCAACACGTTTTGCAGCCGTTTTACGCCATTAAGAGCATATCATATTTGCAATTTCGTGTCATATTTCTGTTTTCCTTAACATCTCATCATGCATTTTCCTATGTAACTTCATTTAATATATTTTAACTGCAGAACGTTTAAGTATATAGTTATGCCACCATTGCCTCAATTAGTCCAGTATTATTGGATATTTAGGTTGTTTTCACTCATAAATAATTCTGTGCATAGTTTGTGCATGAAACAATTGAAGTTTTTCTTAGGACAGGAACCTGGAAGTGTTGTAGGAACATTCTGAGACTTTTGTTGCATGGTATGAAATGGTGGCTAAACTTACACTCACGCGTGGCAGAACACGGACTGTTCGTTTCATAACAATGTTACCCACCTTGATCATTTTCCAAATATGCCTGCATCTTATCTTCTCTGTCTCTGCTCTAGTTCAGGATTCTGTATCATGGTTATAAAAACAATTTCCTACTTACTTCTTCTATCTCTAAACAGATCAAATCAACTCACTCCCTTACTTGAAGTAGATCAACGTTTCCTTTTTCATAGTTTTAAGGAGTTTTTTGTAGTTAGCAGCATGCCGTATAGTTTACCTGTTTGAAGTGTTAATTCAATGAACAGCTCTAGGGGGAAAGTTTACAGCTGTGAATACGCGTGTGAAAAGAATAGGGCAATCCCCCCAAACCTAGTGATGTATCTCAAGGTCCAAGAAAAACAAGAACGATCCAAATCTGAAAACAGTAAAAGTAAGAAATTGTAAAGATCAGAATGGAGATGAATGCATTGAGACACAAAGTAGTACAAAAAAGATCAATGAATCCAAGACTTGATTCCTTGAAAAGATAAACAAGATTGGTAAACTCTTAGCCACACTAATGGAATTACACATAAAAAGATGAAATCACAACAGACACTACCAAAATCCGGAGGATTTAAGAAACAATTTTGAAAACTTATATCACAATAAACTACAGAACCTAGAAGAAATGGAGACCTTCCTAGACCTGTATGAATTACCAAAAAATTCTACCATGAATATATAAAAATTATGACTAGACCAATAAGAGGTAATGAAATAGAAGAAATAATAAAAATTCAACCAACAGTGAAAAGCCCAGGACCCAGTGATGCTCCAGAGTTCTACCAGAACTTCAGGGAAGATCTAGCACCAGGACTCTTCAAATTCTTCTGGGAACTTGAAAGGAAAGAAGCGCTGCTGAATTCATTCCTGGAAGCTAGCCTCTCCCTCATTCCAAAATTGGACAAGGGTCTAACAGAAAAGAGAAAACTACAGGCCAATCTTCTTAAGGAATATAGTTGTGAAAATTCTCACCAAGATACTTGCAAACAGAATATAATAAACCATTAAAAAGTTCATATATCATGACTAAGCCAGCATTACCTCAAAGATGCAAGGATAGTTCAGCACATACAAACCAATAAATGTAATTCATCTCATGAACAGAAGCAGGCACAAAACCCATGACCCTCTCAATAGGCACAGGGAAACCTACTGACAAAATCCCGCATCCATTTGTAATAAAAACCCTGATGAAAACAGGTACAGAAAGCCTTATCTAAATCTGTTAAGAGTGATATATGACAAACCTACTGCCAATATTGTATTCAATGGGGGAAAATCTGAAAGTATTTCCTCTAAAATCAGGAGCTCGACAGGAGCTTGCTCTCTCAGCACTCCTGTTCAGGACAGTGTCCTAAACTTCAGCCAGAGCAAACCAGCAAGGAAAAGACATAAATATGTACAGGAAAAGGCAAACTCAGATTATCCTTATACATACACGACATGATCCTTGACACGGAAGACCCAACAAATGCCAGCAGAAGACTCTTAGAACTAATAGGTTCAGCAAAATAGCAGGATACAAATTTGACACACATGAATCAACAGTATTTCTGTATAGCAACAATGAAGCCATTGAAAAACAAACATGAAAAAGTCCCATTCACAAAAGTTTAAAAAAATTAAATACAGAGCAATCAACCTAACCAAGGAAGTGAAAGACCCCTGAGATGAAAACTATAGTGCTCTGAAAAAGGAGATTGAAGAGGATGTTAGAAAATGGAAAGACATCCCTTGCTGCTCGTGTTTTTGTTCCTCCTTTACTGTTTTCCTTTGCACTGGGTAGATAATTTTTAACATTTAAATTCCTCTAACCACTTTTGCTTTTGCTCTATCGTGTGATATTTTCTTAGCTGATGCACTAGGGCTTGTCGGAATCTACATGAGGTTTATTATAACTTAATACTAGTGAGATACAAAATAATATCCAAATACAAGTCTGTTCCTTTTCTCTCTCTTTTTGGTTCTGTTACTGTTATATATATACAAAATCTGACAGTAGATTGTCATAATTATTACCTTATTCAGTTTTATATCTTAATTTAAAAAGATTGAAAAAATATACCTATAGAATTTGTTATTTTAGGCTTCTTGTTTGTCGTCTCTTGCGGTGTTGATTTCTTTTGGAGATGTGAGTTCCCTTACCGTACAACTTCTCTCCCGTTCACTCCTTTGTGCCCTTAGGTAAAACATGCTATGACCTGTATACTAAAGCTCCAGCACTACAGTTGGGTACCTCTTGTTGTACACAAATGCTTATTAAGTTAGTTAAGTGATAAAAGAAGAAAAAAAAATATGAGTATATTAGCTTTTGGAATTGCCCACAGAATTATCTTTGCAGCATTTGTTGTTTATTGGGGTAGATTCACATTACTGTCTGATGTCACTGGCTTTCAGCCTGAAGAACTCCCACTAGCATTTCTTTTAGGATGAGTTTGTCACCAATAGACTGCCTCAATTCATGTCACCTGTCAAGATATTTCATCTTTGAAAGGTAGTTTTGCTGGATATAGAGGTCCTTTCTTACTATGACAAAATGTACATAACATTAAGTCATGTACACTTATGTAACAATAAGTTCATTCTTTCTCTTTTCATACTATGTTTCTAGAACATTTGGACAGGAAGAAATCATGGGGACTGCAGCAGGTTAGAGGCGAGGGACACTAAGAGATGGCAAGGGGCCATCGCCTCCCCAGCCCCAGGGGTGAGGCCATTGTTCACAGCACCTGAGCCTAGGTGGCCCTGCCCCAGCCTCTGTGTGCAGGGACACAGTGCAGGAACCATGAGCCCCACAGGGCTTCCCCTGTTTCCACACATTTGGAGTGAAGTCAGCACTGGCCTTTGTAGAACACCCATGACAGTCAAGTCCCCAGCAAAGAGGATCTTGACTTAATTGGTCCTTCAGGGTCCACTTAGAATCATGGCTCTATCTCTCCCAGGGGTCTTCCACAGTCAAGGACACATTTTGCTAAATGAGTCAAAAATACTTGGCAAGGTGAGGTTGTTAAATAGGGGGAGGAAAGCTTGGTCCATCTAGACTGGTCTTGGTGCAGACCGCACACAGGCTTACTGCCACCGTGTTCCCAGTCTCACAAGTGGCCAACAGATAGGAAGGCCACACCTAGCACCCAGGGGCCCCGCAGAGGTGCAGTAACTCCCTCAAAGTGACTATGTGTGTTCAGGGGGCGCCTTCTACCAGGTAATTCAGAGAGCAGGAAGAGCTCAAACCTGCTGGATTGGTTCAGTGAACCTAGAGCAGTAATATTTGATTCTTTCTTTCTGGCTGTTATTACTGCTTCATAGGTAGATAAAACTATAGAGGAGATGGGATACCAGAACTGGCTGAGAGCTTAGGGCTTGCGTTGTAAATCTCAGCGTGAAACAGAGTGACATCAGCTCTTGATTCCTATTTCTTTTCTTTGACTTTTCTTTAACATTTGATGGAGTTGAGTTTAGGGGAGGAACTGCCAAACTACACAACAAAGAATTCTTTGTGGAGCCTTGTGCCTGGGGACCCCACATGAGCTTTGTCACTAAGATGGGATCTCTTGGAGGAATTTTGCTTTCTTAATAGTGAGGTTGGACAAAGTCATCTTCAAACTGGCTTCCAGGCTTACAGCTGAATGTTTGAAAGTTTGGTATATTCTGATTTTTAGGTTTCTGTTCTTGAAATATATTTCAAATAGGAATATCTGTATTCATATGTAACAGGAGGGAACTAGATCGACTGTATGAAGTTTGTGAAAATCATGAATCCCTTTAGACACAAAAATAGCAGGAATAGTCATGTTCTCTTGTATTAAGTACCTTCAAACAGTACCAATTTTCCATTTGAAACTATGAACAACACATTGGGACTAAAGTAAAATTTGACATACAGTAAATTGTATTTCATGTAAAATTTAATCTATCTTTAGGAAAAGTTCAGTGGAAAGTACTTTTTAATTTCAGAAAATTTGAAGGTGCCTATTGCTTTTCTAAACTGTTGGAAATTATTTATGATTCATTTTTATTTTGTGGGAAATTTGAACACCCAAAGGGTTGGTAAGTGTGGACACCCACCTCTATTTAAATGTGGGGTCACCTAGCAGGTGGTGACCCTCTGTGCTGCTTCAATAGAGCATGGTTTAAGGTTGGTCACTGTTAGCTGAAATAATGTTCCTTCCCTTCTCATCCTTGGTAGTGACCTTGTGCTGTGTGAGGACAGTTAAAGCCATTGCCTGGGAAACCCCGGGAGACAAAATCCTTTGCTATTCCCAGAAGGAGAAATGCTGTCTAGGGTTCAGAGGAGCCAAGGACATTCTAGTGAAAGGGGTCTCTGTGTCCTGAATTTTTGACCAGTGATAGGGAGACTGGCCAGCTACCTGGAACCACAGCCAATGGGTCATTGTGCCTGAGTATGGACAGGCCTATGGAAATGCTTGTGGGTGCAGCATGTGTTCAAAGCCTCCTCCTTCCAGTTATGTAGCAGAGGTTTTCCTTCTACCTCACAGAGTCAAGAGAGACAGAGTTAACTGTTACTGCCTCACAGCATCCTTCGTGACATGCATGTGACAGCCCTGGCCATTGCTGTTAAGTGTTGGGGACCCACATGACGTTCTCCTCAGGGGTAGCTGTGACAGGGTGACTCAGAGGTGTCTGAGCCCTGAGCTGTGGTGTACACAACGGTGGCCTAGGTATCAGAGACCTGAAGCCCTGGGGGTATTACAGGAAGTAGGGAGACTATCCTGGATATCAGGGCCAAAGCAGCTCTGTTCCTGGGCCTCCCAGGGGTCCTTGGGGACAGATGAGTCACCTGGCTGTGTGGAGGAGCAAGTGAAGTGACACCCACTTCTCCAGATCCCAGACTCATCCTGAGAAATAGTGACTGTTGAGTCTTTCTGTCCCAGATGAAGTGAAGGCAGCTAAGGTGCTCTGTGGTCACCTCACTCACCGCCACAGTGGCGCTGCCTGGTCCTTGCTGTGGGAGACACAGGGGGCCTGGGGCACTGGGTCCGCTGTGTGCAACTGCTCTGGATCACGGCTGCTCTGTGCTCTGGTTTGAAGATCTACCTTGCAAGGACTATATAACTCGATTTGTAGGTGATATTTGATCAATTTGCCTAAACTTATTGATGACAGTTGTGAATATTTTGTTTGAGACAAGGTCTTACTATGTAGTGCAGTTTTCTATTTTACCTACCTGTATTAAAATCTCACTGTCCAGAATATAGATACTTTTAAATTTTCAGTCATAAACGGTGTGACTCTGACAATTTGAAGATATTTTAAATTATTTCCCTAGGATAAATTTCCAGAGAGGAGAGTTCTGGCTCAGAGGAGCTTGCGTTTAAAAGCCCTACATCTTTGTGCCTGAGTGGACACCAGTCACTGCGTCCCTCTCCTGACTGTGTGCAGTGGTGGATGATGATGAGTAGATCATGGATTTGCTCCTCATTGCTTTGACTGAAGTTGAACAAAGTCCCTGAGGCTCACTGGCTACTTGTGTTTACTTTTGGGAAATAATAGTTCATGCTGCTCACTTCTATGGCATTGGTACCCTTACCTTAATTTGTGCATCCTGGTACATGTGCATGATATCAGCCATGCCACATTGTTAGGGATGAGGGAAGCACGGCAGCAGGTTTTTGGGGACTCACCTCTCTCTGTAGCCCTTTAATCTTGTGAAGCTGCAGGTGGAGATGATCCAGATGGTCCCAGAAACAAAGATCAGCCCAAAGATGATGCGCAACCAGACGCTGGTGACACAGTTTATCCTGCAGGGCTTCTCAGAGCACCCAGAGTACCAGGTGCTCCTGTTCACTTGTTTCCTCTCCCTCTACACTGTGGCCCTCACTGGTAACGTCCTCATCATCCTGGCCATCGCCCTCAACCCAGGACTGCACACCCCCATGTACTTCTTCCTGTTCAACCTGGCTACTATGGACATCATCTGCACCTCGTCCATCATGCCCAAGGCCCTGCAGGGCCTGGTGTCAGAGCAGAACACCATCTCCTATGGGGGCTGCATCACCCAGCTCTACTTCCTCACGTGGGCTGCATCCTCAGAGCTGCTACTCCTCACAGTCATGGCCTATGACCGCTATGCTGCCATCTGCCACCCGCTGCATTATGGCGCCATGATGAGCAAGGTGTTCTGTAGCCTGCTGGCCACAGGCGTGTGGATGCTCTGTGCCTTCAACACGGCCATACACACGGGATTGATGCTACGCCTGGATTTCTGTGGCCCCAATGTCATCACTCACTTCTTCTGTGAGGTCCCCCCTCTGCTGCTCCTCTCCTGCAGCTCCACCTATGTGAACAGCATCATGATCGTCATGGCGGATGCCTTCTACGGCATCCTGAACTTCCTGATGACCATCGTGTCCTATGGGTTTATCATCGCCAGCATCCTGAAGATGCGAACTTCGGAGGGGAAGCAGAAAGCCTTCTCCACGTGCTCCTCCCACCTCATGGTGGTGTGCATGTACTACACTGCCGTCTTCTATGCTTACATCAGCCCTGTCTCCAGCTATGATGTGGAGAAGAGCAAGTTGGCCGGGGTACTGTACACTGTATTGAGCCCCACCCTGAACCCCATTATCTATACTTTGAGAAACAAGGAGGTCAAAGCAGCCCTCAGGAAGCTCTGCCCCTTTTTTGTGAAATTAATTTCTGTGTTTCATGGGGGCAGGGATCGACTTTCTTGTGGGTCTGATAAGCCAGGTTTGTGCTGAAGATCAGTGAGCCCACCTGCTGTGCTACAGAGAACATGGGCAGGGAGGAGCTCAGGATGCAGGTTCTCTGGTCCTGGCTGACAGAGAACTGTGCCTGGGTGTGAATCTATGGACCTTGGAGACATGGGGTACCCTGCAATGTCCCTGGTTATACCAGAGCTTATAGGCAAAGCTCTACAGTAGAGAAGAAGTATGTGATGTATCCTTTCAGTTGTGGGAAACTGTTTTCTGCTCCTTCTGTAATACAGCATTCAGGATGTAAAACCTGAAATTATTCCTAGAATCTAGGTATATGTGCCTGAAAAGAGTAAGGCAGGAAGTGTAGAACCCACAGCATGTGGAGAACATTAGACAGAAGTGCTGTAGGGAGACCACTGCCCCTAAGAAGCCTTCTACCTCACTACCTTACCTCCATGTTCCCCTTGCAGCTCATTCAACTTCAAAAATGGTTTGACTGTGATGTGAACTGTCATCGATGCCTTTCCCTGTCCTCTCTAGCACTCAGATGCAAAAAGTTTTTAGTATCACTACTTTTCTTTAAATGTAGAACTTCCAACTTTGACACCCATTGTGCATCCAGAATGCACCTAGAAAATGCTGAAGATTTCCAACTGCTCCAGGCTTTGGATTCATGTAGTCAGGGTGTTATAGTCAGGGACTGCAAGGAAAACAAGACAATACAGGACACATTATTTATAGTATTATTTACAATGCTCACCCAAGGAGTCAAATACAAAGAAAGTGCAGGCAATCGGTCCACACACTAAAGACCTAGAGAATCCAGCCAAGGGCCAGGATCCCATGGCAATATCCTGCATGAGTTCAGATGAAAACATAGAGCCCATGACCGTGCCTCCCATGAGTTCAACTGTAGACCTAGAGCCAACAATAATGTATTGTACAAGTCTATTTCATGGATCTCTTTGGGAAGGCCCAAAGATCAGTGGTGGAAACTAGAAATGCCAGTGGCATGAAGGATCTGTGCCAGTAGGTTGAGGGTTCTACACTGGACCCAAGAAGTGACGCTCAAAATAAGGACCAGGGATCCCCCACAAAGTACCACAGCCATCCTCAGTGAGAATGAGGTCCTAAATTCCTCTGACAAGGAGAACAGCTGAATTCATATTAGGAAGCCAGTATGACAAGCTTCTCCTGGAGTTTGAACAGCATACATCTTCCCCTTTAGAGCCAGGAAGCAATGCTCAAGTGAACTGCAGTCATTCTCAGTGACAAGGTCCCAAGTTCCTCTAATGATAACACCCAAGTTCATTTCAGGGAAGCCAGCATGACAAGCTCCTCTAAGAGAACCAACAGCTCCAAATAACACCACCACTTGGGAGAACCCACAATGCTACTCTTCCTCTCCAGATCTCCTTTCTATGCTGGCAACAGTCTTCAGGTGGGCTGTCTACACTCCCCACCACACTGATTCAGTTCAGCTGGTGTTTAAGTTGATCATTGGTTTTTAATCTACCAAAGAGGGTATGACCATTTTTCCTGGCCTGCAATGGGGACAACTGATGAAGTTCAGCTGTAATACCTCCCACAGCTCTGCAAAGTCCTCATTGCTAAACAGAACTAGCCAGAGAAAGCTGCTGTGCCTTATGATGACGGTGGCTGACATGTGCTCCATGCTGCTAGAAAACTCTTCTGGAACAGCCCCTCGGGCCCATTAAAGGTGACAGAAGGCAGATGGGTATTCAATATGTGTGATTGAATAAAAACACATATTGTTTGCATCCTAGACAGAAGCTGAGAGTGGATTTGATATTTGGTTTGGAAATTATGAGGAGTCTGTGGTTCTTTCATAAGTATTCCCCTTACCGCTCCACAACGGCTCATTGATATGCAGCATGAAATTCAGGAATTTGATGAATTGAAGCTGACTGGGACTCTGGGTCATAGGTTGTTACAGACCAGGTCTAATCCATCCAGATAGAATTCTGACTCCCAGATAATGTGCTGTCACCCTCAGTGTTCTTGAAGTCTTCCCAATAAATATGACCTTGAAGACTACCACCCATGAGTCCACACGATCACTAACAGATTTGAACATGACTTGGAGACTGTTTTTTGAGAGATTAATCTTAGTTTCTTATAATGTTTACATTTTCTACATCTCAAAAGGGATTAGAAAGTTAGAAGATACTTAAGACAAGTATTGAGAGTTTCACACAGTGGTGGCAAAAAGAAATACGAGACTTGATCTTAGTCTTAGGCAGCTTCAGGCCCAGCTAAACAGCCCCAGCACCTACATTCATCAACCTGCCACGGAAAACTGGGGCTGGAGTGATGGTGGTGCTGGGGGTCTCAGAGAGGGTGTAGAGGTAATTCTGGGTCGGGGTGGAGGTGGTGTGGGTTCAGGTTCAGATTCTTTCAGAGGTACCAGACCCATGTGAGCACTAGTTTTCTTCTGAGTGTAATGAGGATGCTAAATCAGTCTGGAGATGCTGACAAGATAGAAGAGACTTGGCCTCTGTTCCCCTAGTCAGGGGCTACAGAGCTGCCTTCCAGGGTGACCTCTTTGTGTCACTTTGATGTCTCCCCTGTACCTCTACAGTTCTTGAACTCCAGCTCCCTGCACTGGCTCCACTGTTACCCTACACGATGAGGTTTCTGCTTACCTGCCTGGCCTCCAGAGGCTGCAGACCACCATTCCTTTTAGCCATCTCAGCACCTCTCCTGGCAGCTTGGCTCTGATGGATCACACCCTGATCCACCTGTTTCTCCTCACACGTGATACTGGCTTGCATCTGTGTCTGTCAAGGCCACAGGTCATTCTGTCCCAGAGCCAGAGACCCTCATGATGAGTGTGATGACCTTGGATGGTGCCTGCTGTGAGAGGGAATGGTGCCCTCAGGCTTTCACTTCCAGATGTCCTGCCTCAGCCTCCAGAGGGCCATGTGCTCCTCCTGGAAGGTCTGGGCTGCAGGAGCACCTGGACGCTTCAGCACACATCCTCCTCTGAACAACCTCTGGTTACACTGCTTGTTCCCTTATCTTCCCAAGGATGACTGGCTGACGCTGTGTCTTTCAGCTGTACCCACTACTGGCGATGTAGGCAGCAGCCTCTTTGTCTCTGATAGACATGGAAGTAATGACTGCGGTTTCTGGAAACTCAGGCATTGTGCTAAAGCCCCCTTCACTGACTTCCAGAGGTCCTTGGGAATGCTCACTCACCTCTACCCCTCCTAGCTCATCACAGGGCCCCAAAGCTGGGCATGCAGACCAGCCCCTTTGGGTTTCAGGTCCAATGATACCATATCCATGGTCTCCATCAGCCCTGTAATCACAGGTGGAGGAACCTCATCCTCATATTGCTGGAGCCTTGAGAGAACTTTAAGATTACAGTGCATTGTACGTAAACAAAGTGAAACCAAGTTCAAGGGATTAAAATATGTCATGATATCCATGATATACTCATGAAAATATGGCTGTTGAGCCTGGATGAACCACATGATTATCTCAGTCCAACTGTGTCACTGTAGCCTTTCCTTCCTCCCTCCCTGCTGTCTTTCTACCTTCATCAAGCCCTTCCATCTAGTTGGGAAAACAAGTTAACAAGAGAAATGAAATGCTGCACTGAGCCCCCCAGCACAGGAGTCCTGCCTGCTTGTGAAGATCAAAGAGGACCTCCTGTATCTAGTCATGAATCTGAAATGTCAGGGGTCACTAGGAGCTGGCTTATGATGAGGTGGAGCAGGGAGTGGATATTCCAGGACTGGGGGATCCTAGCAAGAGCTTAGGGCAAGAGCAAGAATAGAAGTTATGAACAGCAGAAGGGATCCAGAGTGGGTGATCTGGACCAAAATACGATGAGAAAATGCCCAACTTACCGGTGAGTACCAGGAGGCACATAGGACCTCTTCTTCCCTTGCTCCTTTGGACAATGTACTGTGTCACCGATGATTGTATAGAAAAGTGCATGCACCAGTTCTTTCTCAGGCATGAAAAGAGCTTTATTAAACAATGTCAATGGCGATGTAGGGCAGACCATTTCTGTATTTCTCTTGGTACTTCTACATAGTGGAGACTCTTATACCGTTCAAATACAAATGAATAAATGATGCAATCTGGACTGGTGGTTTCTCTCTCTCTCTCTGTCTCTATCTGTCTCTGTCTCTGTCTGTCTCTCTCTCTGTCTTTCTCTTCCTCCCCTCTTCAATAAATGAGTACATTATGCAAGTTTACACCGTTTTTCCCTAGAGGGATCGACACATCTTTATGGAACTCAAGAAACGAAATAAAATGAGGCCAATTTGCCAAGGTCTCTTGTTCTTGGATACAAACCTGCAGCTTCTTATGTGAAACACACACTATGGGTTGATTATTACATCAGGTTAGTAAAAACTGGTCTTATCCATTACTGAGATCATCACTCAGCCTCCCACAGGAGCCACCCCAACTGTACACTCCACTATAGTTTGGGCCTTAACTCTCCCCCCTAAATCATTACTGCTAAGGATCCTTCCTGTTGCTGGTTTATAGTAAATCCCATTTTCATTACTACATTTTCCTATACAATTAGTTTTTGTTTGTGTGTACATTTTTTATATTTGTGAACAGTTTTCTTCTCTTCTTTCCCTTCTTTTTTATTTCAAAGGGAAAGAAAAAATAAAACAAAATTTCAGAACAAGATAATAGGAGAGTAACAATGGTTAATCCATTACATATTGTTATCTTTCCATTAGTTACTCAGAGTACAAGATAGCATTGTCCAAACAATATTAACACAAAACTTTCTTTTCACTGAACTAAGAGAAGTTAGTAGTATAACAATATTAACTGTTCTTTCATATATTTTCCTTTCTCCTTCCTTTTTTTCTCCATTTCCCCCATCCCAGTTTCTCTTTCCTTTTGAAGTTTCTTTCCATTTTACAATATCTATTGTACATTTTGGATCTCATTTACTCTTTCAGATTCTCTCATTAGGGAGACATGATATTTACACATGTGTCTCAGGTCTGTTTCAATTAAAGGTGTGGTCTCCAGTTGCAACCATTTACCTGTAAAAGTCTCCAGTTCATTCTTCTTTATGGCCAAGTAGTACTCCATTGTATAAAAAGACCACTTTTTAAAAATCCATTCCTTGGTTGATGGGCATTTGGGTTGTTTCCAAGATTTAGCTATTACAGACTGTACTGCTATAAACATGGGTGCACGTATGTTGCTGTAGAATGGTGTTTTTAATTCTTCTGGGAAGAGACACAGAAGGGAAATAAATGGGTCAAGTGGGATTTCCAATCCTGGATTTTTGAGGAAGCTGAACACTGACTTCTACAGTGGTTACACCAGTTTGCATTCCCACCAACAGTGGAGAAGGGTTCCTTATTCCCCATAGCCCTATCTGTCATTTGTTGTTGGTTGATTTCTTGATAGCAGCCATTCTTTCAGGGGTGAGGTGGAATCTCAGTATTATTTTAATTAATATCTCTTAAATGACCAGTGATGGTGAACATTTTTTCCTATATTTACTTTCCATTTGTATTTCTTCATCTAAGAAGTGTGTTTGCAAGTCAGATGCCCATTTTTGGATTGGGTCTTTAAATTTGGGGGGGTCTGAGTTTTCGAGTTCTTTATATGTTCTCAATAGTAATCCTTTGTTTGAGAAACAGTGGTAAACATTTTCTCCCATGTTGTGGGTTGTCTCCTCACTCTGTTGGTGGCTTCTTTTGCTGTGCAAAACTTTTCAATAAGATGAGATCCCAGTTGTTGATTCTTTGTGATAGTTCATGTGCAATTGGGGTTTTATTCATAAAGTCTTTGCCTACACCAGTGTCTTCAAGAGCTTTACTTATTCTATCCTCCAGTAATTTAATATTTCTCTTTCAATATTTAGATCTTTGATCCATTTCAAGTTTAGTTTAGTGCATGGTCAAAGATACAGTTCCAATTTTAAACTTTGGCATGTGCAGAGTCAATTTCTGAAGCACCATTTATTAAAGTGACTATCTTTCTTCCAGTGAATGTGTTTGGCACCTTTGTCAAAGTTAAGGTAGCTTAGTATATCTGGAGTTGTTTCTCCATCTTCTAATCTGTTCCACTGATCTTCAGGTCTATTTTTTTCCAGTACCACACTGCTTTTATCGTAGTAGCTTCATAGTATAATTTCAAGTCAGGGATTGTGAGGCTCCCTGCCTTGTCTTTGTTTCCCAGAATTGCCTTTGCTATTGTTGGTCTCTTCTGGTTCCAGATGAATTTTAGAATTGTTTTATCTAATTCTATGAGATATGTTGTTGGAATTTTGATCTGAATTGCACTGAATCTGTATAACAGTTTTGGAAGTATGGCCATTTTCACTATATTGGTTCTTCCTACCTAAGAACAAGGAATACATTTTCTAATAGCCTCTTTCAATCTCATTTTTTCAGAGTATCATAATTTTCAATGTAGATTTATTTTACATCCTTTGTTAGATTGATTCTTAGGTATTTCATTTTTTGGGATACTATTGTGAAAGGTGTTGTTTCCCTAATTTCTCTTTTATGAGTTTGTTATTCTTGTACAGGAAGGCTATTGATTTTCAAGTGTTGACTTTGTATCCAGCTATGCTACTGAATTTGCTGACTAAATCTAGCAGCTTTTAGTGAAGATTTTGGGGTGTTCTATGGAGAGTATCATGTCATCTGCAAATAATGATAATTTAACTTTTCTTTCCTATGATTATTCCTTTATTTTTTTAATCTGGCCTAATTGCTCTGGCTAAAGTTTTGAGTACTATGTTGCATAATAGTGGAGATGGTGAATATCCTTGTCTTGTTCCTGATTTTAGAGAAAAAGCTTTCAGCTTTTGACCAGTTAGTATGACATTGGCTGTTGGCTTGTCACAGATGGTTTTTACCAGATTGGGATAAAGACCATCTATTCTAATTTTCTGTAGAATTTTTATCATGAATGGGTGCTGGACTTTGTCAAAACCTTTTTTTTTGCATCTTTTGAGATGATCATATGGTTTTTGTTCTTGGCTGTGTTAATATGGTGTATTACATTTTTTGATTTACATATCTTAAACCATCCTTGCATTCCTAGAATGAATTCCACTTGGTCATGATGTGTAATCTTCTTGCTGATTTGCTGCATTATATTCACCAGTATCTTACTGAAGCTTTTTTGCATCTATGTTCATGAGAGAGATTGGCCTGTAATTTTCTTTCTTAGTTGAGTTCTTCTCCGGCTTTGTTATCTGAATAATGGTTGCTTTCAGGAATGAATTTGGGAGTATTGTTTCCCTCTCAATTTCATTAAAAAGTCTGAGAAGTAATTGTGTTAGGTCTGTCTAAATTGCTTGAAGATTTCAGCAGTGAATCCATCAGGGCTTGGGTTTTTGTCAGTAGGTTTCTAATTACATCTTCGAGTTCATTGATCGATATTACTGTATTTAGGATTTATCTTCTTGATTCAGTTTTAGTAATTCATAAGTATCTAGAAATCTGTCCATTTCTTCTGCATTTTCTATGTTATTAGCGGTAAGTTTTCAAAATTGGTATAGATGATCTTCTGGATTTCTGCAGGGTCCATTGTGATTTCACCCTTTTAATTCCTAATTGTGTATATTTGAGTCTTGTATTTCCTTTTCTTGATAAAGTTGTATAGGGGTTTGTAGATTTTATTTAATCTTTCAAAGCACCAATTCTTACATTCATTGATTCTTTGTATTGTTTTGTATGTCTCTAATGCATTAATTTCTCCTGTGATCTTTATAATTTCCTCCTTTGTATGAGCTTTTGGCTTAGCCTACTCTTTTTTTCCTAGAAGTTTGAGGTTCATCATTAAGTTGTTTATTTGTGCTTGCTCTGTTTTCCTGATATGGGTATTTATGCAGTCAGTGTGGCCAGCCTATGATAGTGGGGTCGAAATGGTTGGTAAGGAATGTGATGGGGTGTTGATGGAAGGTTTTGGTGGGGTCTGGGAGGGCTAATGAGGGGGCTGAATTTAGATCTTCCTTTAACTTCTAAAAGGATGACTGATGAAAAGCCTTGTGACCTAAGAGCTCAACAGGGTCTCCCTTATCAAGTTTATACAGGAGTTTAGTGAGAAGTGCAAAGCTGGGAACTCTCGCAGGTGAAAGTATCCTATTATGCTGAGGAAGTACAGGAGCTGTTGTTTGGTGGTGGGAGTTGGGTTCTGGGAGCTCAAGATCACATGGTCTGGAGGTATGGTTAGGGTATGTTTATGGAAAATGATGCCAAAATGTGATGGACAGGGAAGAGATTTGGGCTTTAGAGGAAGAAACACAATATCCCTTGCAAGATAAATGTTGCAATAGTAAGAGGGTGTCCTTATGAGATGAATCATTGGAGGAGCTGCAGAGAAGGTGTTCATCTATTTTTGTATAAAGTGAGGGCAGGGGGGAATGAAAGGAATATAAACTATGCACAAGGGCCTGATTAAAGTAGTGGGGTATGTTCCAGAAGCCCTGAGGCAAGATAGTCTATGTTAGCTGCTGGGACTGGCGAGTGTCTGGGTCTGTCCAGGTGAAGATGAAGAGAGGTGTACAGAGGGGTGCAAGGGAATAATGAAAAATGCATCTTTAAATCCAAGACAGAGCAACAAATGGTAGTTTGGGGGATAGAAGATAAGAAGGTATAGGGGTTTGGCACCACAGGTTTATAGGAAAGACTATCTGATCGATAGCACAGAGATCTTGTACCAGCCTGTAAGAGCCATTTGCCTTTTGTACTTGGAGAATGAGGGTGTTGAAAGGAGAGTTGACGGGAATTAAAAGACTACATTGCAGTAGGTGGGAAATAATAGGCTGTATTCCCTGTAAAGTTGGTTCATAAATGGGGTATTGCTTTCGTGCAGGATAGGGGTGGGTAGACTTCAGAGGGATATTAATTGGTGGTTTCATTGAAGTCAGGGGTGGGGAAGAAGTGTCCTAGACTCTGGGGTTGAGATGAGGGTAAATGATGGGAGCCTCTGGGGGTAGGGGAAGAGTAATTAGTGTGGCTATTTGGGATAGCTGTGTCTCAGGGGTGGTCAGAGTAGCTGGCAACTTGAATAAGATACTCACTCTAAAAGGGGAAGAGAACAGGTAGGGATGACTAAAAATGAGCATGGGAAGAGGTATTGACCCAATTGGGACCAGATTGGAGAAGTATTAAGGGTCTGGAGACTTTACTGTCAATACCTACCATTGCAGGAAAATTCCCAAGCCAAACCAAACCAAAAGGAAGACTCTTTGCATCAAGGAGATAAGAAGATAGCATTTAGTCTTTATGCCAGCAGACTGTTGTGGGGTAATTCCACAAAGGCAACAGCACTGAATTCATAGAGAGCTTAGTTTATATAGAATTTAGTAGTGGGAAGTACAAAGCAAGTGACAAAACATTACACAATTGGTTACATGCATTGACTCATATACTGACAAGCAGACTTGTCTTGCACAGTTTTGTTAAACAAAGGAATGGTTTATCATAATATAGAAGCACTCCAGGAGCAAGGGGAGGGGGCCTCACAGAGTGAGCACAGTTAAAGACATTACCATTATATAGAACCATTACAGGGAGGAGGCCCTTACAGAGTGAGCACAGCTAAACGTGTCCTTGACTTAGCACAGGGTGCCTTAAGGTACAGACAATTACTCTGACTCAATGCTCATCAGAGATATGCATTTGGGCTTTAGACAGTGTCAAGGTCAATCGGATTCAGCAGAAATAGCAGAATAGAAACTTTGTCAGAGACCTCTAATAGATCATGAAATACCTATAAGTTTGCTATTTTATGAATGAGTTCTTACAATATAATTATGCCCCAACACCTCAACAGTAATTGGGACCAAGGTGGTTAGTTCTTGAAAGAAAGGCAAAGTGAGTGACAAGCACCTGTATCAATTAAGAATGAGATGAACTTACCTTCTACTGTAAGAGTCACCTAGAGTTTGGCATTTGTAATATTCCAGGGGGCCTCTGCAGGTTTCAGGACTAGTCAGTCTTCAGTAGCTAGGCCAAGAAAGTCTGAGAAGGAGCTTGTGGGGAGGGGGCTTGGAGGCCATCGCCCAGAGGTGTCAGGGCCATCTGCCACCATTTGGCAGACTTCCAGTGGGGACCACCACAGGATGACACAACACAGGAGCAATTCCAAGATATGGGTATTCCCTAGCCCAGTGACCATTCTGGTAGTATTTCTAGCACGGCCCTGGAGGAATGTCCTTGGGCAGAAAGACTTCAGAAATGCTTTTAGCCATGGGTTGTGGGTCTGGTCCAGTCTGAGGATTTCTTACAGTGGAGGCTAGCATCTGAAGCTCAAAAATGTGCTGTTTTTGAGCACTTTAGTTATTAAAAACTTTGAAAGCCAAATTGATGAGCTCCTATTGTGGTGTCTGAGAAACAGCCTATAGTTTTTATAATTTTTTACAATGTCTTGTGCTGATTGGGTAATAAAATGCATCTTTAGGTTGAATTGTCCCTCTGGCCTTTCTAGATCTAATGCTGTGTATCACTTAAAGGCAGCAGTCAAGTGAACCATAAACTGAGATTTTTAAAATCCCCTTTCTGAGTGGTTTACTTTAGCTTACCAAAATTAACTGCCTTATAGGATGCACTGTGAAAACCCTCTTTCTAAGTAAGAAATCAGGCAGTCTCAGCTTTCTGTGTCTTCAGATTCTGCCTGATAGTTCTAGTTGAGGTTTTCTGGGGGGGCAGATGTAGTGCCTACCAGAAAATCAGCCTGATGAAAGAGTGGAGTTAAATCAGTTATGGTTAGATTATATGACAGAGTTAGGTATCAAAACTCTCGTATACATTGAGTGGGATCTGAAAAGGAGCCCAGATGATAGTTAATTTAGGAGAGGTTTGTCAAAGAGAAAAGGATGTGAACTCTAACAATTCCCCATCCCTGCCATCTTCCAAATTGGAAATGGGGGATGGGGGACAAGATTTTGTGGCCAAACTGCAATCCAGATCAGGCTTGGGGTGGAGTGGGATCAGGTGTAGTGTGCAAAGGAGGATTAAATTCAAGGGGGAGTGCCAGATAGAGGGAACAGGCACCTGAACAGCAGGAGGCCCTAAGGAGGGGATGGAGCAGCAGTAGCAGCCACAGGAAGCTCTGGGGGAGAAGAAGTGGCTGTAGAAGCAGGTGGCTCCAAGGGAGGTTAAGGGGGGCTTCAACGGCAGGAGGGTCCAGAGTAGGGGGAGCCACTGCAGCAGCAAGAGGTTCTGGGTACTGCCAGGAGAGAGCAAGATCAGTTGGGTCTGTTGTCAGAGAAGAGCCCATGTCTTGTGACATGTAGATGGGAGAGAAAGAAAAAGGTTTTGAAAGAGATCACACAAGATGCACAAATGGGAATGTTACAGGGTGTAAAGAATATCTGTATATAGAGAACTTCTGATGACTTTTTAACCTCCAGGAGTAATCATCTAAGTCCCATACAATGGAGAGAACGAATGTCCCATTTTCGGCCACCTTGAATGATTTTCCAGTTTGTACCTGGGCCATGCAGTGTCACAGAAAAATATTAGATGCTTGGACTTCAGATAGAGTTGGAAATGGAGATGTTTCTGATTATTTAAGAGACAAGCTAAAGGGGAGGAAAGAGAAATAGAAGGATGGATGTTCTCCATCAGGAGTAGAGAGAGGTAACTGTCACACCTCTTGTGGTAAAATAGGAGTGGCACCAGGTCCTACATGGAATGTTTTTGTTTGTGTCCAACGCTCTAAGGAAGCATGAGTGAATACACAAGGCAGTCATCACTACAAATGATCAGTCATCAAGGGTAGCCTGTCTCCCTGGGAAATGTCCATGCCTAGGTTTAAAGGCATGGAGGAGCAAGCCTTTCTCTGTCTCAGAGGTGTGATGAGACAGAGGGGAACTAGAGAGTAGCTGGCAGTGGAAATGGACAGCAGGGCTAAAAAGGGTTAAATGTGTAGTGTTAGGGCAGTGGTGGGCAGCAGCAATGAGGGGTGTGTGTCTTAAAGGCACAAAGAGTGTTCGAAGCCCAGAAAAAGGAAAGAGTTCCCTAGATCTGATGGGGTCAGTGTGGCAGAAGCTGGGGAGCTGTTTGGAGTACTGAAGCGAAGACTGGAATCAGTCACTGGGTGCCCTCAGTGAAACAAGGCTCTCAAGAGGAAACCTCAATCATCCTGGGTTTCAGCATGAAATATTAATTGTGAGTGAGGAAACACTGAGAGACTGACACCCTGCTAAAGACTAGATTTAATTCTTTCAAAGTAGAGGCAGGCTGAAATCAGAGTGCTATCAGTGATTATCTGGAGGGGAGGCTAAGCCTGTATAGTGAGTCATACTCCCAAGGAATCTGCATGGAATGTTTGAGGTCAAAGCTGAGGTCGACCAGCACAGGTGTACATATAAAGCTAGGACTTCTAGCATCAGGGAGACTGAAGGTCCAGTTCTAAAGTTCTTTATGGCCATCAATTCTGTTTGCAGAAGGCAGTATGTTTATTGGGAAGGTCTTTTCAGATCAGACCTGATACATTCCTTCTCTAACACTGTGGTTCCATCTTTTATCATTTCTTGTGCTGAGATACATTACTTCTGTAACTTACTTGTTGAGGTTTTCTAATATAAAAGGATGTTCAATTTGTCACACACATTTTCTGCATCTATTGACATGATCGTGTAGCTTTATCATTAGTTCTGCTAGTGAAAGGTATCACGTTGATCAACTAGTGTGGGTCGAAACATTCTTGCATTCCAAGGACAAGTCACTCACTCAAGGTGAATATTACTTTTCATAAGATTTTGAATTCAATTTGTGAGTATCTTGTTGAGAATTTTTGTATTCTGTCTCCTTCCAAAATTAATTCTTTTCTTCTAATGTCCTTGTCCAGTTTTGGTATCAAGGTAATGCTAGCCTTATGAAATGAATTTAGAAATATTCTTTCATTTAATTTTTGAAGTTTTTGAGAAGGACTAGTATTAGTTCTTCAAATATTTGATATGATTCACAAGTAAGGCCATGAGACATTTTTGCTTTTTGGAATGTTTTTGAGTACTGATTCAGCCTTCATACTAACTACTGATCTACACATATTTTCCACTTATTATTTAATTATAATGTGTTCTTTGTTCCCAGAAACTTAACAATTTATTCTGTTATACAATTTGTTGCTGAATAAATGCCCGTAGTCATCACTGATGCTTCTTTGTCTTTCATGGGATCAGTTATAATGTCTCCTCTTTTAATTCTGATTTAATGGATTTGAATTTTATTTTTCTTATTCTGCCTAAAGGTTAGTTAATATTTTCATTTCAAAAATCAATGATTGAATTTGTTCATCTTTTCTGATGTTTTTATAGTCACAGCAGTATTTTTGATTGGCAGGACTTGTCCTTTAGCATTTTGAATATATCATCCCAATCCATTTTGGCTTCTAGGGTTTCTGCTGGGAAATCAGATGGTAGCCTTAGTGAAATCCTGTATATATAAAACACTTCTTTTTCTCATGCTGTTTGATTGTGTCTTAATGTAGTCTTGTTAAAACATTTAATCTTATTGGAGATCTTTGGCTTCTTTGTACATGGATATTTAAAATCCTCAGATTTAAGGAGTTTAATCTATTATTTATTTAAATCAACTTCTGTCCATTTCTTTTATCTTTCCAGGACCCAGAGAGGTATAACACCAGCTGCTTATTTAACATCTAGATTTATATATTGGTTCTTTCGATGCTATCCTGTAAATCTCACAGGCTCTCTTCATTCATTCTTTGTATTTTTTCACTTTTTCTTTTACTGTGCATTTTCATATAATTTGCCTTTAAGTTCACACATTCTTTCTACAGCTTGATCAATCTGATACTCTATATTTCATTATTTATTTAATTGATTGATTGTATTCTTCAGCTCCAAAATTTCATTTTTAAATGATTCCATCTCTATTAAACTTCTAATTAGGTTAACTTAACTCTTTTCTGATAATATTAAATTATTTCTTTATACATATTTTAACTTTCTTGATCTTTATAAAAGGATGATCTTGAATTCTTTATTGGGTAGTTTGTACATGCCAGTTTCTTTGGGGTCAGATGCAATGGAATTCTTTTTTCTTCAGATGGTGATATTTTTCCTTGATATTTTGAGTTCCTTGTTGTCTTGCTTTGCTGTCTGTGCATTTGGTGAAGCAGTAAACTCTGCCAGCCTTTGAGGCTTGTTTTGGTGGGGAAAGTTCTTCTGCATGGAGGGTACAAGCATAGGGCCCAACAGGGCGGTGAGCAGTGTGATCTGACTCTGCTGAAGACACAGCAGTGTAGGCTCTATGCAGCCCTATATTTGAGACAAGTATTGACAAAGCCTGCAGGGATCCATGCTGTCAATGTCTACTGTGAAAAAGAGCACTGTTAGAATCTTCAGAGGCAATGGCTGTCAGAAGCTGATGTTTTTTCTCCAGTCTCATCTCTTTTTTCTCCAGCTTGGGAAACTGTTGCCCAGGAAATCCTCTTGACATTGGATCTGGGATTCAAGTCCTCTTGTGTGGCAATGGTACCAGTGTCTGAAGTGTCTCTTAGGTCACCAACGTATGGAGCCTCCAGGGAGCTTAGGCCTAAATCCTGGGCATTACATGAGGGAGCTATACTGCTGGGGGAGGGTGTTGTTATGGTATCAGTGCATAGGGCCCAGGAACCCCCACAGCCAAGTTGGTAACAGAATTCAAGGTTGTAAAGCACCAAAAAGGCTGGAATGGGGGTGTGGGCACATACAGAGGTACAGTGGCTCTAAGGTCAGGGTGGAGCTGGCTGTCCCAGCATAGGGAGATGCCAAACCAGGATCCAAGGCATGACAATGACTCTAGTGTTAGAGGCATGGTTGTTCAGTGCAGCCACAAAGCCAGGCTCAGAATATGGAGTCGCTCTTAGTGGCAGCTAAGTTGAGGTCTTGAAGGGAACCTTGTCATGGGAGGAACCTTGTCAAGAGATAAACCTTGGCTCTGGGATCTGGGTCAAGCTACTTCACTGTGCAGTGGCTTCAGTGTATGGGACATGGGGTCAGGTACAGTGCAGCCACAGAGTTAGAGTTTACAGGATAAGTACTCATGGGGGAGCCAAGGCTTGAAGGTCAGGAGCTTGCACATGGTGGGGTGAGGAGTGGTGGTTCAGGACTTAGATCAGGACACAGCAGTTGCTTTCTGAGGGACAGGTATGTGCAGCCACATCTCCCTTTCTGGAGTTCCCAGAATGAATGGCCAACCATTGGTGACCTAAGAGACAAATGGGGCTGGTGTCCTCAGCAGGCAGGTCACTGAGGAACATGGTATCTCCTGCCTCAAAACTGACACTAAAGCTTCAACTTCCATCTTTGTTCTTAGCCCTCTCCTGGCATCAGTCATGCTAAGCTCACCAATGGTCTTTCCTGTGTAGATATTCTTCAATTGATTCTGCTTTACTCCACTGATGAAAATTCTTAAATGGGCCCTGGAGTCCTCCCAGGGCTACCTTCGTTTCTTACTTTTAAGTTTATGGTACATTTTAGATATACATAATGATCATATTCATCATAGGAAATTTGTACCAGTACATGATATATGCAGATTTATCTTTTTCCCCAATCCTTTCTCCTTCCTTCAACCCATTTCCCCTCCCCATTTACAAAGCTTTGTTTGATTTCTGGGTTTCTGTTCATTTCTGTTTTATGTTGTGGAGGTTGTGGTGGGTAAGGAGGGGTGATACCTCCCGTTCAGCAGCCTTAGTTAAGAGAGGTTGTTATTTTTTTATTATAAAACTTTCAACACTATATAAAACATTAAGGAATATGGAATTTTAATTGGAGAAAAACATGCATACAAAATTAATCATTTAAAACTGAATAATTCAGTGGCATTTAGTACATTCAAAATCCATGCAATCACCTCCTCTATCTAGTTCTAAAACATTTTTATCACCTAAAAGGAAACCTCTTAACTTTCAATCAGGTTCTCCCCAATCACCCCATCACAATTCCTGTTCTAGGTTTATAAAATAATTAAAACCAATATTCAAGCAAATATGTGTACACACATGTTCACAGAAGTACCATTCACAACAGCTAAAAATGTAAACTACCCAAAGGTCACCCCAAAACAAACCACTTGCCCCTTGACTGCTTTCTCCCCAATTCCCCACCACAGTCCTTTCCTAATCCAGAAGAATTAATCATGAGTATCTATCTTAGTTACTTTTCACTCATTGCTGAGACAGAATACCTGACGCCCAAAATTAAGGATGGGAATGTTTATTTCTTATAGTTCTGGGGAGGAGGGGAAGAGGGGCTTCAGTCCATACTTAGTTGGCTCCAAGGCAGTGTGGCATGGTGGGACAGCCATCCATGGTAGCTGCCAAACAGCAAGGGAAACCGGAAAGAGAGAGAGAGAGAAAGAGAGAGAGAGAGAGAGAGAGAGAGAGAGAGAGAGCAGAAGAGCAGAAGAGCAAGAGAGAGAGAACCACCTTCCTCTCACCCTGAAGCTGTATGTTGGCTCCACCCCTGGGTGGGTGCAGCACTCACATGACAATCCCAGTGCTAGACAACAAACCAATCACAAATGCCAGACTCAGCCCCATCCAAATTACATGAGGACTTGGCAGGGACACAGGATCCAACCAATGCAGTATCCAAGCAAACACATGAGCACAGAAGTATGGTTTGCAGTACCAAAAGATGGAAACTGCTCAAAAGTCCATCAGTAGAAATATAGACAAACAAATTGCAGTACACCTGTGGTATATCAAATTGTGAAAACAAGATCTGTTAGTAACAATTTAGAATCAAATGCTTTTAAATTAAATGTTTTTACATATTGTATATTTCCATTTATTTCAAGCTAGATTATCAATATTGGACTACAATTGTTTTCAAATTTTAGACACACACAAATAAAAACTATAACCACACAATTTACTGGTTGCTCTGCTAAAAATCACTAGCAGTGTAATTTTATGGAGAAAACAAATATTCCTAATGTGATGAAAAAGAAACAAATGTACCAAATGTTGTATGGAAAACGTAACATATGGTATAGACAAACATATGTGTTTTGTTAGTTGAGTTGCCTATTCTTCAAATGCTTTCATATTATGCTCCCAAAATCTTCATAAGAAAGTCTTTTACAGCCATGTATGATGGTGCACACCTATAATTCCAGCACTCGAGATGCTGGGCAATTAGTTCGAGGTCAACTTGAACTGCACAGTGAAACTCGACCTCAAAAAGGTGTGTGTGTGTGTGTGTGTGTGTGTGTGTGAGAGAGAGAGAGAGAGAGAGAGAGAGAGAGAGAGAGAGAGAGAGAGAGAGAGAGAGAGAGAGAGAGAGAGAGACAGAGAGAGTCTCTTTTATAATCCCTACAATCAAAGACCAATGCAGTGTAAGCAAAGCATTATCATCATTAACCACCTATGTCAAACAAGCTCTGGCATCAGAGTTTTGTCTCTAGTCCCTCATTTCCTGTCAAATCAATAATAACTAAATTGCGGTTGCAACTGAACTCTTCTATTAAATATCCCACCACCTTCCATTGAGCATACTCACATTGCACTTTTCATGTCACACTTGTATCAAGAGTGTCATTTCACATTAATCCTGAAAGAGACATCTTGGAGTGATCACTCCCAAACCTCTTGCTCCACTAATGAAGAGACTTTGCTCACAGATCCATTTGGAGAGAATTTATAGTCACAATAAGCCCTCTTTCCACCTCTGCTTGATTTTCTCCAATGTAAATTTACTGTAGGAAGGAAACCATGTTAAAGACTTGATTTCTTATTTCAAAACTCAGGCTTCTTTCCCTGGGGTACTTTATCTTCTACTACTGAGTTCAGTGTGACAGAACAATGATCCAAGGAGAAATTTCAGTTTCAATGAGAAAATTTATATGCTTTCATCACCATATGAAGCAGATCTGCTATACAAAATAATTGTGTGATTTAAGTAACATCCTGATTAAAGTTATGTTTACCTAACTCTCCATCAAAATTCAATCTGCTGACCATGTTACAGCTTTCCTTGAATCAGTTTGACAGTCTTCATGTTCTGAATTTCCTTCCCCAACCCTCCATGCACTCACAAGTACAGTAGATACTTACATCACAACTTCCCAGATTGGGGATTAAAAATATTAAGTAAAATCATGTATAGGAAGCTCTTCATTAAAATATACTGAATTCTATTAACTTACTGAAGAAAACAAAATTCAGGAGTGAATATTTGACCCAATATGAAGATGATTATTGAACAATAAGATAGAACTACTAGATAAATTAGCCACAATTCCAAGACTACACAAGGAGAACCTGAAAAAACTGACATATTTTCCAATTTACATAAACAATTTCAAAAATTCAAAGGTGGTGGGAAAGGCACACTCCTTCATTAAAAGGTCTATTTCTGCAACTTCATCCTGGACAGAGCGTCCCTCAGTGCCCCATGTACCTGCTTGTTGCGCAGGGTGTAGATGACAGGGTTCAGGAGTGGAGTCACCACCGTGTTCACCAGAGCAGCCTCTCGGTTGGAGTCCAGCCTGTTCATTTTCTTTGGTCTCAGGTAGATAAATATGCAGCTACTGTACATCAGACAGAGAACAGTGAGGTGAGAGGAGCAGGTGGAGAAGGCTTTCTGCCGCTCCTTGGCTGATGGAAGGTGTGCGATTGTGACCACTATGTTGCTGTAGACAATGACGGTTATAAGGAGGGAAGTAAACAGGATAAAGAAAGCAAAGATGAAGAACAACATTTCAGTAGATCTGGTTTCAGAACAGGAGAGCTTTGCCAAGGGTCCAAAATCACAGAAGAAGTGAGGGATGATATTGGGGCCACAGAAGGACAACTGGGACAGCTTTATCACTGGAACCACCATAAGCAGAAATCCCAAAGAGAAACAGGCAGTGACCAGCAGGACACACGTCTTTGGGTTCATGATGGTGGGGTAGTGCAGAGGTTTGCAGATGGCCAGGTACCGATCCAGGGACATCACAGCCATCAGAAAAAAAATGGTTGCACCCAGGAAAAGGAAAGCAAATGCTTGTGTCAAGCAGGCAGCAAAGGAAATCATTTGCCTCCCTGACAGAAAGATGATCAAGAGTTCAGGAATAACTGTGGTGATAAAACCGAATTCACAGAAGGAGAAAGTGCTGAGGAAGAAGTACATAGGTGTGTGGAGGCGCTGGTCAGCCCAGGTGATGGTGATGATGAGTGAGTTCCCCATGACAGAGGCCAGGTAGGCCAGCAGGTGCAGCAGGAAGAGGACCTTCCCCAGGTGCTGGACCTCAGGGAAGCCCTCCAGGGTGAACTCCCGAACAGCCGTGCTGTTCCCCACTCCCAACAGCACTGACTTTTCCATTTTCTTCAATCTATTGCCATTGAAATATATGAAAGGTTCTTGGCTGGAGAACACAGAATTTTTTTTATTAAAGAGTAAAATAATCTCAGCATTGCATTTGGACTTTCTTATCATTTAAAAAAATATTTTAAAACATTACTTTGCCCATTGTTATATAAAAATGTGATTTTTATCTGAAATTATTTATTAAATAGTGCAAAAATAATGAATAAATAAGAACTGTGTATGTAGTTACCCATCTTCATAAAGGATGATGTAACTTTAACATTATTGGTCCTTTTCCAATATAGTATTGCCACACTGGAAAAAGTGCTTGTATAAGTTATTGTAGAAAAATAATTGTAATTGAAATATAAACAGATAAACTCAACAGGTACTGTAGCTTTGTGGTGTGCACTTTGCTAGCATGCATGAGGCCCCAGTTTAACACCCATCACCATGCACACACACATACATACACTATGGTATGGTGTTCTGGCATCCTATATCAGAATTCTTTCATTGTATATTAACGTTTCCACATAATCTTTGCTGTAAAATTATTAGTAGGAAAATTTTCTATACATTTTCTCAACTAAGCCCTCCAAAGTGAATTAGATTAGAAGAATAATATACCGAGTCTAATTGGATTGTTGGACACTTATGCCTGGCCATTGAGATACAGAGCCTGACCTAGGCCAGTGAATGAGGCATGTTTTCCCATGCTAAGTGCTCACTCAGGTACACAATCTACTTTCAGATCCCTAAATTCATAGGATTTAGGATGCCTGCTAGGGTGTAGAAACAAGGACTCCATAGCTTACTTCCAACCACTGCTTTCTGATTCATTCTCCCTCCTATTGTCTGCCTAAGTAGAATAAATATTCTCCATTTCCCTTTAAATCATATGTGAGACTTTGGTCATCTAGTGTACATCTCAGATTCCTGACCTTGCTGACTCACTGACCCAATGCAAATTCTCCCACTCTTTTTGTGTGTGAGTGCTCAACGCAAAGCAGGAAAAAATTACTTCAATTAACAATAAATTAGTAGCAAAGTATTCCAGTCCCACCAGAAATAAATGGCAATGTGGTCCCTTCACTCTAAGTCCACCACTCACCTACAAGCAGCTCACAGTAGTAAGAATTTTAGCCTCACACTTCTGGTAAACCAAGTTGATGGGCTAAGCAGCCGAAATGTAAATAAATAAACACATTTGAAATGACCACCATCATCCCAGTGAAAATTTCAGTTTGTGCATCACATCTGCTAATCCTCTTTTTTCAATGTATTCACTTTCCAAGTGTAAAATAAACCAAAGTGACATCTCAGTGGAAATCTCCTTTGGTGAAATATTGGAAAAGAAAGTAGGGTACAAACATCCGCATGGCTCTGCCAGAATTGAATGTGTGCTCACCGGGAATCCCAAGCAGCTCTCTACCCTCATGTATCCCCCGATCTCCCAGATCCCACCTGGTTCCTGCCCCTGCTTCTGCATAAGGCTCTTCGTATTTGCTTGCAAAGACTATGGGGCAGAACAAGGAACACTACACTACTCATAGGAACTGACCCCTTATAGTCAGTGATTCTCCAAAATGCATTCTGAGGTACCAGGTTAGCAATCCCAACAACTCTCCAGATAGGGTTGAGCACTCCCCCACCTGAAAGGCACATAAAGTAATAGGAATTTGCCAACATATGTTTACATTCAACAGTCTCTTGACACCAATCATAGTCTACCAGGACCAGCATCAGGAGCAGGGAGCAGCATCAGGACACACCTGACATCATTAGGAAAAGAGAACAAAGCCACCTAGAGACCAATGTCCCTTTAAATCCCTAGTGGCAGCTAACTGAGCTCAGTTGGAAGTAGAAAATAGTATTATTAATATCATTATTATTATGATGTCTTTTGGTACCAGAGATTGAACTCATGACCTTGTGCTTGCCAAGCAGGCATTTATGCTGCTTAAATTTCCATCACTAATAATATTATTAATAATAATATATTATCATTAGTTTGAATCATAATTACTCTTTAATTATGAATGAAAAGGTAATAATATGCATTCATAAATGTCTGAGTTGGTGAAAATCTTGAAGGTGAAGTACATACAGTCTTCCAGGGTTTATAAAGCACCATGGTGATTTATGCTGCTCAAGTAGGATTGACAGGTCAGGTTGACCTGGATCCCACCTAGTGATAATGAGATGGCATTCCCCTCACTCTGTCAGTGTCAAAGACATCAGTTAAAATGCAAAGTTTAAGTTAGAGGCAGAGTCTCATATCATAGTGCCAAAATGTCCAGTTTCAGATGAAACACAGTTGTCATACCAAGAACTAGGAAGTTCTCAACTTGAAGTTTAAAATACAATCAATGAACACGAACATCAAGATGACAAGGATATTGGAAATAGATGGCAAAGCCTCTAACACATTCATGACAGAGGCCATCCATGCATGTCTGTCCCATCAGGAAGATTGTACCACTCTATGGGACTGTCCCATGCCACCTGATGGGACAATCATGCATGAGCCGCTGGTGGTTCAAGTCAGTGGGAATGCGTTAAAACAACCATCATAAGAGTGCTTCATTGAGCTACCAATATGTAAAAAGAATTTTTTTAATTTTGCAAAAATTTAATGGAGGAAAAAACCCAAAATATCAGGAGACTTTCAGCCAGGCCGTGTGCCCCAGCAGAGCAGGCCCAACACATCCTGGCAGAGCAGGCCTAGCACAACTGACACTGTGTTGAAGGACACAGATATGAGGAATAGAAGTGGGTGGGCAGGCCCACCATTTTATTTAAAAGGGTTTGGGGCAAACACCAGCCAAAGAACAGTCCCAGGTCACTTCAATGACAAAGTTCCAGAGTGGAAGGAGGAAAGAGTCATCCAGTCACAGTGAACTGCTGGCAGCTGGGAAGCAGACTATGGGGAATTCTGCCAACAGGTAGGAGTTGGGCTCACCAAGACACTACTCCTGGAGCCACCTTGGCCCAGCGGCACAAGCAGGCAAATAGCCTTGGCCTGCAGTCGGACAAGGGTGCGCCCTCTGCCCTATGACCAGCAGGTAAAAAGAGCAAGTAGGGTGAAACAGAGGAAGCCGTACAAGGCCTGAAAGGAGCCAACGATGCATGGGTCTGGGAGCTACCAAGGATCTCCCTGCCTGAGGGGACCATAGCAACTGAGAGGGTGCCACGGAGATAAAACACAGTAAAGAAAAATGGACGTCCAAAAGCTGAAGACCAGGTCAGTTGTCAACTGAAGCCCAGTCCCAGCCCCACACCCAAAGACCAAGAATTGCCCCATACCCAGCACAGATCCCTATCCCTCTAAAACACCCCAACCCCAACTTGGAAGGTTACACAGCATATTTCAGGGATCTGACTTGGACACTACCATGGAATTGTGAACACCAGAGTTATTTTACTATTTTTCTTTGAATGGTTTTCCTTTTTGTCTGGTTGGGATGTTTTTTGTTTTGTTTTGTTTTTGTTTTTTAATACTTAATTTTTTTATTTTAAAAGGCAAAACAAAAAAGGTAGAAGTAATACAGAATTTCAAAAAAAGTGAGGAATCAATACCAATATGTAATATATTGAATTTTTAAATTTTTTTAAGCTTGATTTTTAGTTTGTTTTATTCATCTTCTATGTCTTTTACCTCAACTATATTGATTTTATGATACTTTCACGTGAGTGAACACAGTCTCTTCTCTTTCTGGTTTGCTTCAATATTCTTTTGCTTTCTCTTTCATTTTTTTTTCTCCTGTGCTCTCCTTAAGTTTCCTGAAACTTGGGTGACCATTCTTTGTTGTACAGCCTCACTTTTACTGTATTTCTCCCCATTCATCTCTCTTTGGATTCCCTATTCCTCTAAAACACCCCAACCCAAACAAGATAAAATTAATCTACCAAGAGGAAATTCATCGTGCACAAGTTCCTGGTATATGTTGGATTTGCCGTGTAACTGTAGAGCCTGCTCCTATGGTTTAAGGTACCAAATTAAGAGTTACCACAGTGTGTCAGTTGCTAGGCTGTGCTTGATGCTATTCTTATTGCTAATTATTACTACTGTGGTGGATTAAAAACTGGTGGTCAACTTGAACACCAGCTGACCTAAGTCAGCGTGGTGCTGAGTATAGATGGCCCACCTGAGGAAAGTTGCCAGCATAAAAAGGAGACCTGGAGAGGAAGAGTTGCATTGTGGGTTCTCCTAAGTGTTGTTGTTTGGAGCTGTTGGTTCTTCTGGAAGAGCTTGTCATGCTGGGTTCCCTGATATGAACTCAGCTGTTATCAACAGAGGAACTTGGGACCTTGTCACTGAGAATTGCTGAAGTTCACTTTTGGGGAGCTTTGGTCATTACTTTGAGCATCACTTCCTGGCTCCAGAGGGGAATATGTGTGCTGTTTAATCACCAAGAGAAGCTTGTCACACTGGATTCCTATTATGTACTTGGCTGTTCTCATCATCAGAGGAGCTCTGGACCTCACTGTCACTGAGGATGGCTGTGGTACTTTATGGAGGAGCCCTAGTCCTTATTTTGAGCATCACTTCTTTGCTTCAGTGCAGAACCCTCAGCCTGATGGCATAGATCCATCATCACACTGGAACAGACTTTCTAGCTTCCACCACTGACCTTTGGGCCTTCCCAGTGCAGATCCATGAAACAGACTTTCATGAGTCATTGTCGAGGGCTCTCAGCCTCCAGTTGGACTTGTGGGAAGCATTGTCATGGGCTCTAGGTCTGTAGCTGAGGTCATACAGGGTATTACCATGGGATCCAGGCCCTTGGATGGATTCTTTTTGTCTTTAGTGTGTGGACATATTTCCTGCACTTCTTGTATTTAACTCTTTGGGTAGCCATTATAAATAATACTATAAATTACATGTCCTGTATGTAATAATTTTCCTTGCAATTTCTTGACTACAACAACTACTTTATCCAGGATGTCCCACCTGTTGCAATCAGTTTTTCTGCCTCATATAACAACACTGTGATTGTCTGGGGAAATAACTATCACCATAGGCCAGTACCAAAAGACAATGTACTGAGCCAAACAGCAGCTTCTTATCCATGATAAATTGGGAAGACAGAGTCTTAGAATAGATACAAAGATCAAGAATTATCTACACCTAGAAGACATCTCTGATGAATAGACATTTCTTGAGAAACCTCAATATTAGTGATAAAGCTATCTACCATAAGAAATACACAAGCACAGACATGGAAAATAAAACAAAATAAAAATAGAAAATGACAACATGTGGAAGCAAAATGCAACCCCAGACCTCCAGCCCACCAAGAACAACTCCAGAGAACACTGAGAGAAGAAATTGGAAGCCACACAGTGGAACTTTCTAAAATGATAGCAACGTAAGTGAAAAAACAAATTGAGGTAGCTTTAGAAAAAATAATCTTGCAGGTAAAATTAAAAAAATGACAGTCAAAATGACAGTCAGAAGATATGCCCAAAATATCTAGAATAGACACAGAAAAAATATATGAGCTTAGGAAACTGATGGGAACCACAACTTCCCAACATAGGAAAGAAATGGAAGCCATGAAACAGATCCAAATAGATATCCAGGAGCTTAAAAATTCCATTGAAAATATACACAACAGATTGAATGAAAGTGAAGATACAATATCAGATCTAGAAGACAGGTTTGCAGTTAGCCACAATGAAAACAAAAATATCATGAAAATAGCAACTGACTTTGAATAAAATCAATCCAACACCTGCAAGATGAAGCAAAGAACAAGATTGATTAGAGTCGATGAGAAAGCCAGAAATAGTGCAAATGCCATAAAAAATTCTTCACAGGAATAAAGAAAGGGAACATCCCAAACATAGAAAAAGAGCTTTACATACAAATAAGTGAGGCATACAGAACTCCAAATAGCCACGACCAAAATAACCTGCACCAAGGCAAATAATAATCAAGATTCTAGAAATTCAGCCCAAGAACAGACTATTAAAAGTTCTTAGAGAAAACAAACAAGTCACCTAGAAAGAAAGACCCATCAGAATCACAGAAGACTTCTCAACACAAACCCTAAAGTTAATAAGAGCTTGGGGTGAAGTATTTCAAGCCTTAAATGAAAAAAACCTCCAACCCAGATTGATGTATCCCTCAAAACTATCTTTCAAAATCAATGGAGAAATAAGATACTCTCATAACAAAGAACAACTAAGCAATTAATGACCACCAAACAAGCTCTTCAAAATGTGCTGATGGATAATTTAGAAAGAGATAAGGAGGACCACAATTCCAAGAACACCAATAGAAAGAAGTCACCAGCCAAGGCAAACAATTAAACGAAGGGAAAAGACAGGGTACCAACAACAGAAAAATAACAAGGATAAGCCAATACATACGTGTTATAACATCAGCATTAACGATCTTAGTTCACCAATCAAAGGAAACAGACTGGCAGAATGAATCAAGAAGAAAGATCCAACAATATGCTGCACACAAAAACATATCTAATTGAAAAAGAAATTCATAGACTGAAAGTCAAAGGATGGAAAGCAGTACTTCATGCAGCAAGAAGGCAGAAATGCTAGCTCCAAGAAAAGCCCACAATTATTAGAAACTGCAAAAACAGCATGGGGTTTTGCTCTGAAAGTGACTCTTCAGTGTGGTGGGCTGTGCAAACAAGAAATCCAGCGCAGCACCCACCATATTTGAGAGAACTGACTCAAGAATCATTTTGGGGAGGTTTTAATTGTTTGACTGAGCTGCATAACAGCAATAGAACAACAATACTTTGGGATTTCTAGTGTCACCTGACCACAGTGACTGAATGGGAGAATGCTACAGGAGACAGTTGCAGAGGGTAAGGGCTGGACACAGACTCCCTGAGAAGTTTGAGCTTAGATTGGAAAGGACCCATAGTCGTCACCCTCTGTGGGGAGAGGCCGGGCTGGTTGTGCAAGGCTTTTGGAGTGGGGTGGATGTGAAAAGGTTGACATTAAATCTAGTGCACTGCTTGGTCACAACCCCCACCGCCCACCTCCATCTCATAGCTCTGTGGGCTCTGTTCTTTCCCCATCTGCCAATGTGAACAAGGACACTCCTCAGCTTGGTGGTTACCACAGCTTGAGTATAAGCACACAGGGAACTGTCAAGCAAGGATCGCAACTCACAAACACACAGCCCAAGAATTTAGGCAGAGAAAGTAGTGAGTTTGGGTCACAGAAACTGGGAAATTGGTAGAGTAAATACAGCCCTAGGGAAGGCACTACTGATCAACCACACTCAACAGGGAAGACAGGCAGGATTCACCATGTGCAGACCAGAAACATGGGTGTGGACACAAAGCAGAGTTTACTAGTGACTGACTATAGCTCCCCTATATCTAGTGAATTCCAAAACTGCATACTCTGGAAAGGAATCATTCACTGAAAAAACACGGAGGAATTGTTATTGTATTTTTATCCATTTCTGTTTTTGTTTGGTTTGGGGGAGATTTAACTTTTTTGTTATCTTTTGTGCTCTCTTTGCTTATTCCCTCTTCTTCCTATTTTTACTTTTCTGTTATTATCTAATCCATTTTTTTACCCCTTCATAAGTCATTTTATTTTACTTTTACTCCTTGGCAGGATATTTGTTTCAGTTTTCTGTTTTCTCATCTTCCTTTTCTTTAGTTTTTAAGTTTTTAGTTTTCAAATTTTTATATCTTTCATTTTCCCTTCCAATCTCTTCCATTTTTACTAGTATTAATATTAACTTTTTTTATTCTTTAGATATTTATTTGACTCTCTGCTATTATTGTTTGATTCTTTTCTATTGTTAGTGGTCATAAATTTGCTGCATTTAGTACTTATATACTATATGTCAACATTTGATTTGTGTTTATGGTTATATTACTGCAAATATCTATTGTACTGTGAAGGGTGGTATACTGTAGTTTTTATGAGTTTTTCTGGTTTGTTAGTGTCTAGATTGTCTTTGACTTTCTTAGTGTTGCTGATTTTGTTGCTATTGCCAGGGTGGCATTTTTCCAATTAAGTGGCTTTTGTGTTATTCCACTACTTGCTTTGTCTTTGTGTTGCAAAAAGTATTGCGTTTATTTCCAGAGAATTGGTGCTGGGCGAATTATATTGCATCCTCCTTTCCCCAAAATAATGAAGGTGACTGAATCTTGTGACGCAGGAAAAATTCTGTATGTGTCCATGCGCAGAGTGCATCACTGCACAGCAAACACAAACGGTAGAGATGTCAATAATAGCAATAAATCTTCTACTATAACTAAAGCTCAACACTCAGCACGCATACACACACACACACACGCATACACATGCGCGCGCACACACACACACACACACACACACACACACCCTTGTAGAAAACAAGGCAAAAAAAAAGCCTCTAAAATTCCAACTTCCCCAAACCTGATTCATGGACATAGGTGAAGAGAAAATCACAAGATGAACAGTTGAATTATACAAAGTAATAAAAGAGAAGACAAAAAAATCAGTAAAGAGGCTCAGTGAGCTTAAAGATAATATAAATAAACAGAAAATGGACTATAAAATTATCAAAGAACTTACATAAGACACTAATGAGAGACTAAACAAAATGATGCAAAACATGAATGACCAGTATAGCAAAAATTGAAGTCCGCAAAGAATTACTAAATGGAAACTAGGGAGGTAAAAACTTCTATTAAAAGTATGAGCGGCAGAAGTTGTCAAGGGAGACTGCCAATCAACAACTATGTCCCCCTTCAGCCTGAAGAAGAAGTATTGGCCATTGTCCACTACTCCCTCATGGCATTTCAGGTTACTTCTTCAGAGGGGGAATCGTTACAGGCAACTAAGTTAGATAGCAATACTACAGGTGGTCAGACAGGGCTAGGTCTTTGAAGGAGCCAGTGCAGAAGACTAGATATCTTGGAACCTTAGAGGCGACAGACACCTCCCATTGTGGGATAGACACCAAGACAAAAGATCAAACATGCCCACATCCTAAGGATTGATATTCTATTTTTTTAAAATTTTATTTGAGCGAAGAAAAACAAAACAAACAAAAACAACAACAACAACAACAAAAAAGACGACATACATAGTAAAAACAACAAGCAAAAGAGACAAGCAAATGACTAGAGTAAATACACAACATTGCAGGTTTACACAACCGGTAGATAGAAGCTTGACAATGGTTGCAATATTGTGCATTGTTATCTTTAAAATGGTTTCTTACATTATCAGATATAGACATGCTAGATTGATCTAATCATATGAGTATTAATTGTTCTTTCTCAATAACGAATACATTCAGCAGTGTTCTTTTTAGTTATCTTACATATACATATATAGAGGTTTATATCTTTTCCTCTTCCCTTTTCTCTTTCCGCCTATTCCCTTCCCAATTATCTTTGCTCTTTGAGCTGTTTTTTACCCTTCCATAGTATTTATTATAGATTTTGAATCATATGTACTTTTCCATTTCTTACACTAGGGAGACAATACGGTATTTACAC
>RJWM01020519.1:0-37024 GCA_004363535.1 Dasyprocta punctata
TCTCTCTCTCTCTCTCTCTCTCTCTCTCTCTCTCTCTCTCTCTCTGTCTCTTGGTCTCCCAGACATTGAAAACTTTGTAAGTAAGTCAAAACTTTGGTTCTTTGTAAAGGAAATCTTTTCCCATTCTGATACATCTAGCAGAAGATTCAAGTGAAGTATATTTGTTGTCTTTTGATCTTATTTGCTATAATATTTACCATATGAAAGGATTTTAGAAACCTAATCATCGATGTATCTCGGTTCACTCTTAAAAATGAGCAATAGCCGAAGAACTGATATAAATGACTTTACTTGCTTATTCAGAAATCAGAGTCTTAAGCATAATATAGAATAAAAGAAAAGAGTACCTTTAATGATGCAAATCCTAAGAATATTGTGCTTGCTATCATTCTTATGGGACAAGGGGCAAATGACTATCACTCATAGCTAATTTTTATGGTTAAATTCTGAGTTAGTCACTGTGATTCTATGTTAAACTCATAGAATTCCCATCTTCTTTCAAGAGCAGGCCCAAGTGCATTGCTATTTAGGGCTCTGAGGGGGCCTCACTATTCCTGTTCATACTGTCACCTTTCCTGGATAGAAAGGCTCCTGGAGAGGTGACTGGATTACAGGGAGCTGCAGTGCTCAGAAGATTAGCCTGCCCATGTACATAACTGAGGTGGGCCCACTTGGAGGAGGAGGGTCACTGAGGTTACAACTTTGGCATCACAGTGTCTCCCACCACCTCCTCCTGCCATGATGTTTCCACCTTGAAGCCAGCTGACCATGGACTGGAACTTCTAAAACTGTAAGCCAAACAAACTATCTCCTCCTTCAAATTGTAGAGGTCAGACATTTTGTCAAGCAATGGAAAAGCTGACCAATTCACCCATCTTCTAATATAGGCATCCCTAACACCAGGCCACATACCAGGAAATGTGCGACAGCAGAGGCAGCAAAGCTTCCTCTGTATTTATAGCCGATCCTCACTGTTTCTGTTGCCACCTAAGCCTCCTGTGGGGTTAGATGCTCACAGCAATAGATTCTCATGGGAGCTGGAGCCCTCTGTGAACTGTGCAAGCGAGGGACCTTTGAATCATCCTAGAACCATCTCCACACCCAATCTGAAGAAAAATTATCTTCAACGAGACCAGTCTCTGGTGCCAACAAGTCTGACATTTCCTCTTAGTAGGGGGGTCTCTTGAATAAGCAACCTCATTATTAATATTTACTTATTTCATGAAACAGTGACTTATGTAAGTCTAGGTATTGAGAAAATACTTTTTATTTGTACCCTAAGTGAATCTTCTCAAAAAAAGTATAGTTTTATAAACCACTTTGAATAAACTCAAAGTAAAGACAACACAATTATTTTTCTGAAGTAACAAAAGTTATCCTGTTATGATATGGTTTTCAGCCCACATATTTGAACAATAAGAAGAATCATAATATCTCCAACAGCTTAGCCATCTGTTCCTGTTCTGAAAAGCTTTAGGGAACAGTCAATGGAATGAAATGGAGAACAACATTAACCACTGTTATGGGCTGAGACTTGGTGTAACTTAATCCGTAAACGTCCCTACTCAAACAAAGCAATTCAGAAAACAAAAGCAAAAACAAAAACAAAAGGTGTCTTATCCTATGACTATGAAAACAAAATTTGGAAAAAAAAAAGTAAAAGGTAGTTCATTAGTATAAAATTTGTTTATGTTAAAGAGGAAGTGTGATAGCCTAATACATGCATATGCATATAAGATTCAATTTGTGGTAAATACATTTATCTCTTCAAACATTATCACTTTTTTATGGTGAGACCACTAAAATCCTTTCTTGTAATTGTTCAACTGTAAAATTCATTACTGTTATCTATGACAACCCTACTGTGTGGCCACACTCCAGGACTTGCTGCTCCTATCTCCCTGTACCTTGGTACTGACTGATCAGTTCTCCCTACCCCACCCACTCTGCATTCTCCCCAGACTGTAGTAACCATACTTCTACCCTCAGCACTGCAAGATCAACTACTCGTAAATTTTACATACCAATAACAACACACAATGCTTGTTTTTCTGTGCCTGACTTATTCCACTTAACATAATTATCTCCAGTTTCTGTCGCAAAAGATAGAACTTCCTTGTTTTTTATGGCTAAATTGTATGCTGCTGAATGCATGTGCCCCTTGTGAACCTCTAGGTTGCTCCCATATCTTAGTAAATCATGACTTGTGCTACAAAAATCATGAGAGTGCAGATGTTTCATTGACTGATGCAATTTTCTTTGGATATATACCTAGTAGTGGGCTAACTGAATGGTATAGTAGCTCTATTTTAATTTTTTGAGAAAGCTCTGTATTGTTCTCCACCAACAGTGTGCAAGTGTCTCCATTTCTCCACATTCTTGCCAGCACTTGCCATCTTTATTCTTTGACAATAGCCCTTCACACTGAAGTGAGGTGTTATGTCACTGTGCCTCTGATTTGCATTTCCCTACACTTAGTGATTCTGAATGTTTTTTCATGTAGTGGTTGGCCATTTGTATGTTTTCTTTTGAGGAATATCTGTTCACATTTATCACCTAGTTTTATTTGCTTATAATTTACTTATTTATTATGCCATCAAAGTTTAGTGTTCCTTACAAATTCCTCTTGGCAACTTCTTGTCAGATGCATGGTTTGCAAATGTGTTCTCTGGTTCTGTAGGTCAGTTCATTGCTCTGTTGATTGCTTCCTTTGCTGTACAGAAGTTTTTTAGCTTGATGCAATCGCATTTGTCTGTTTGAAATACATTTACCAGATATTGATGGCCAGTGTTTATTGGGTGGCCATTATGTTCCACGCATGTGATTTCCTAAATGGATTTGCTTTAAACTTCACAGCTCTGTTCCAGGTACTATTCTAAGTGAATTTCCTAAATAGATATGCTTCATCCTCACAACAACTCTTTGACACATTATTATACTTGTTTTATGAGTGAGAAAATTGAGAAAAGAGATTAAATAACTTGCCTAAGATCAACAGTTAGAAATAGGATGCTAAGCACTCCTATTTCAGGACTGAAAAAGCAAGTCCTGCATAAAAGCAGTGTGTATCAGCAAAAATTAGCTGTCAACTTTTTAAGAACTCTAAAAATTAACTAAAGATTTGCAACTATCCAGGAGCTTTTATTCAACAAAGAAAAGGCAGAATCTTGATTGAAAAAAAAAAAAAACCAAAAGGCATAGTGCTTTTAAACATTCTATTCTTTTTCCCCTTTTGCTAGTACCATGGTAGTCTTGAAAACCAGCAGCTATGCAACCACTGTAACTACGAAAACTGTATACATTTTGGCCACTAGAAAGAGACACCGGGTCAGCAGATCTTCACTGTTTCTGTTCAGCCAGTCAGAAATCTCCCTGGACCACCGCACAAACACACAGGTGTTGTCTCTACTGCAACAACACCACACACTTTCTAGGAACAAACCTATCTCTAAAGCATTTACTATGGAAGCAACAGTAATTATTTACCATCTTGTCTTCCTGAGGCTGTGATACTAATAGCAGATACAAGTTGTAGATTATTCCTTCCATATGCTAAGTCACCCCAACTTGCTTGTTTAATTTGTCTCTGTTTTCCTCTAGCACAGTTGCACGCACACACACAAATACACACATGCACACACAGGCACAGGTACAAGGTCGCTTCTTCCTTTAGCCAGAAAACAAAACAAACAAATAACAAACCTTCCATAGTTACTTATAAAGATAAGCAGCCAGAGAGGCCACCACGCTGCTGTGTCTGCCAGCAAAAGCCCAGTCTGCTGCAGCTGACACCCTACTGAACCCACATGCCACCATACTGTTTGCACTGCATCACCTTAAACTCCCATTTTGCCAATGAGATTCAAACCCACCACCACCACAACCACCACCAGGAAACAGTTTTCAACTCTCCGGTTCAGCAGTCCTCAAACATCAGCATAGGTTTATGTAAAGACCCCCATACGTATGTACATATTATTCTAAGATGTCTTTACTGACATATCATAGAGAACAAATGACATACAGAAAGTCTCAATAACTCATTTCACCAGATGAGACTTATTCCTTATCAGTACAAACATCAAATGATGTGAGGCTCATGACATCAGTATTAAATCTGAAATTGTGACTGGTCTGAGACATTACACCCAGAATATGACAAAACATTAGATATAACAGTTATTTTATTTAATAGGATGTAGTAAAAATGCTTTTGAATGAATTTCAAAATCAAACACAACAACCGTAATTTGAAGATTACACTTTAGAAAGATAGCACAGTTGTCCTGATCACGACTGATGTTAATTATTTAGAACTGTCTTAGATGCATGGTGACTATTTACAACAGAAATTATATCATCACTACCTACTGTAAAGCCTTCGAAAGTTTCCAGTTTCAGTCATAGAAAAAAATTGATGTATTCTCAATGATTTGTAATATTCTACAAGGTCTGCTTATCCCAGGTAACAGGGTTTTTAAAAATTGTTTTGGTTTGTTTTATTACAAATGACTAATGCATTATTTGATGAATGATTGAATATGATTTAATGCAGAGTTTAGAAAAAAAAGTCTGAGAGCTGCTTAGCTCTGCCATGAAACTAATCACAATGGCTTTTCATGGAGAAGAAACAATTTTATTTGAAATCATGAAATCTGCATATAAAACTACTAATATAGTTATCTCTAGGTGAAACCATAATTGTTTCATATATATATATATATATATATATATATATATATATATATATATAAATGAATAATGTGACATTTGTGTTATTTCTTTGAAATTTGTCTTTGCAATCATCCTGTGGGGAGGGCGCTATTGTTTTGCTGATAATAGAAACAATTACATGACTATATGCAAAAACCGACCAGAAAATCTGTCGAACAGGAACTTCCAGATGTAACGTGGGACCATAAGAAGTGGCCTGGCTTTACTGGCAAGAGCTAAGAGAGCCAGGCTGGCCCTGGTACAAGCTGTGACCCTGAAACCTTGGGTGAGCTTCCTCGGTTATAAAATGTTGATCATGAAACCTATCCAACAGCGATGTGCTGAACCGGTCAGATAAGCGGAGGCACACAGAGCTGCTGTGTTTCATTATTATGGTCGACGGGAAAGACACGACTTTAAAAGTTTTCCATCTATTCACCAATAACTTGATGTTAGGAAAAATTCTGGGAAAGCTCATTTTGGGTTGTGTTTGTGGCTCTGCCCAATGTCCCTCATTCTGAAAGTGTTCCCTGAAAGCCTGTGTCACCAATCAAATCAGAATGACTGCTTTCCTCTACAGGACCGCTGTCCTGAAGACTGATTACCTTTTAACAGCGATTTGAGATTTCGTTTTCCTAATAGGAAATAACAGTTTCACAGAGTGGCCTGGCAGGGCTCTATAGAACTGCTTTAGTCAGCCTGACATGTGCTTTTTATTAACTATATTTCCTGTAGCTGCACAGACAATGAGAAAGCCACTCCAGTGAGCAGAACCAATTATAACTGAACAGGTACACTGTTTTCCCGGCCTGGTCATGATGTCAAATGTTTGATTAGAAAGGTCTTGTGCTTTTAGCTAAATGAGGCTAAATTTCTTTCCATTTGCAAGAACAAGCTATTTCTGCCTTTCATTGCACAACCTCTTGGTATCTTAATTCTGGACTCTCAACAGCAAATAAAATCTGAAATATTACACTTTTGATATGGGAAAACAATATTGTTATATTTGTTTGAAAACAAATTGAGTTAGTTTCAGGGAAAACAGTTTGTGACTGTGCAGAATCAGTACACTGTGTGACATAGGAGGGAACAGGGACAAAGCACATGTGAGGAATGGGTCCCTGTGGAGGGAGAGTGGGACCTTGCTGGTAATCATGAAGGCCCGGCCATGTGGGAATTGAAAACAAAGGCCAAGAACAAATGAAGATGGCCAGAGTCGAGGACTGTATTTCACATAACCAGCACCAAAACAAAAAACAAACAAACAAACAAAACAAAAAAAGATCAAAAAAAGTAGTAAGACCCACAACAAAGCAAAATCAGGTACTATTTGTTTTAAGAAGATGAACATTGTAACTAATGAAAACATTTGTAGAGTCAATAAGGCTTTTGTGAACATTCAGAAGACCCTCCCATATTTCTTTCTTTCTTTCTTTCTTTTTTTTTTGTGGCACCGGGGATTGAACTCACAACCTCGCGCCTGCCAGAGCAGGCGCTTAAGGCACTGAGCCAAACTCCCAGCCCTAGTTTTTGAGGCAAGGTCGCACTATGTGGCTCAGGCCAGCCTTGCACTCGCGTTGTAACCCAAGCCAGCCTCGAACTCACAACGCTCCGCCTACCTCAGCCTCCCGAGTGCTGGGATTAAAGGCGTGCACCACCACGCCCGGCTCCATATTTCTTTTTATGTCTTTCCTTTCTTTTTCTTACTGAGATAGTGCCTCACTATATAGTCCAGACTGGCCTTGAATTCACTATACGGCCCAGATTGGCTTTGAACTCATAGTGATACTCTTGCCTCAGCCTACTGACTGCTGTGATAACAGGCGTGCACCACCTCACCTGGTTTGTCTTTCTCTTGCACCTCTGTAGAAAGAACCAATTCCTCAGCAGCATCATGAAAATGAAACAGTTAAAGTTGATGAAACTCCAAGAATAATGGTTCAGTTGTAATAAAGAGGAAGTATATCAAGTTCTCCCAAAAGATCGATAAAATAAATGTTTTATATAATTTCAAACTTAAAAAAAAGAAATGTTGGCCTGAAATAGAGAGTGTTGGTCTTGAACAGAGGTAAGTCCTGAGAAAATCTCCTCAGAGAAGCAAGGAAAAGTGAAAATAGGAGTTCTTACAATAGGCAGGATTAGGAAGAAAAAGCAGCCCCTACTAAGTCAAGAACTACAGGCCAGTGTCCATCTTTGCGCTCAGAAATCTACAGGGCAGTGTCACCAGAAAGGCCACTAACCATCAAGGCAGCACAGGCTTGTGTGGTATCTCTCCTGTTTCTTCTCTTTTTATTTTTAAAATTCTGCAGTCTGCAATGGAGTCATTTGTTGATACTTTAAGGAACTTTCACGAAGATTTTGAGTTGCTTTCAAATCTTTGTGGGCCAGTATATAAATACAGAATCACAGATTGCTGGAATATTTAGGCTAGAATAGTAATGACTGTTCACCATAATCTCAATTTATAAACATGAACACTAAGTTTATCCTACACTGCCAACTAGAAATGGAGCTAGAATAATAGCCCTGGTCTCCTAATTTCCACATAATGTTTATTTTTTTCATCACAGATACCCTACTGCAGATTAAATTTTCAACATTTTCCAAACAAAATTGCATCTATTTAAAATCAAAGTAAACACATATTAATAGAGAAAACAGGCACAAGCTAAATTTGAAAGATCAACCACACTTAAATCATAAAATGAAGATCCCTTATTGTAATTAAGAAAGAAAAATACAACTATTAAAGAAAAAAAATGTTTGGCTCTGTACTCAAAACAGATGTTGAATTAACTTTTTCTGATTCCCTTCATTACTACCCTCCTGATTCATGGCAACTCCCAGTCTGATGAAGTCCTCCTAATCAATGTGTTTCCACCCTTCCTTCCTAGTGTCCAAGCATAACAGAAAAACCAGAAACAGCTTTTAAATTGTGACTCAGTGTACAGCCTTCTGCTTCATCTTCCAGTCACTTCCTGTCTCACAAAACATTAGGTCAAAATCACTGTGATGGCTTGGAAACCCATGACTTGCTTCTCACTTCTCCTGTGTCTCCTTCCTCTCATCTTCTTGTTACCATATTCCACCCATCCTGGGCTTCCGCTGCATCTTCAGCATCATAGGCACATTTACACCATCACTTTCCTTTGCCCCAAACACCTCCCCTCCCTCTGCACAGCTCCTGTCTCACATTAAGTCTCTGGACAGCTGGGGACTTCTTGTAAGACACACCTTGATGCCTTTTTAAAAATTAATCTACCCCCCAATTTATCATTGTTGTCTAGCTCTACTTTTCTCACAGCACTTGTCATATTCTAACATTTACCAACTCATGTTCACCCGTATCACTTCACTTACTCCTACTTAAATGGTTCTAAAAGGAGTACCAAACCATTTTCCAAGGAGTGAGCATCTAACGTGGTATATCAAACACAATTAATCAATAGATATATGCTGGATGGAAGACTTTAATAAAATCTGATGGTCTCCATGTTAGAATGCATAATCCCTTGTTTCTCTGAGATGAGAATACAAAAACTCTACCATAGAGTCAGTTATTTCCCTTCTAGGTATCTTCCAAAAGACACAAAGATGTAGTGATATGTTCATACTCATTTTAATTGCAGCATGATTCACAATAGTTATATCTTGGAAGTAGCCTACATGTCCATTAACAGATGAATAGATAAAGTAAATGTGGTATTTATGTACAGTGGAGTACTACTCTGTGATAAAGAAAGATAAACTTGAACCATGTTTAGTAAAATGAGTGCACATTGAGACCATAAAGCTAAATGAAATAAATTAGAAACACAAGTCTATCACATCATTTCTCTTATACAAGAAAGTCAAAATATAAATAAAGAGCAAAATAAAAGATTAATAATAGGAAGTAAAGAGATAGAAATTTCTTGAATGACCTGAGGATCAAGAGATGGAGGGGTAGGAAGGGGATGAAAAAAGGAATTAAGATGTGTTGTGCAAATGGACCAACAAAATACAAGGATTTTAAACATGTATCACAAACATGGAGTAGTACAAATTTTAAAAAGATTCTACACCATACAGAATAAAACAGCACTGACTGTTCCTGTAGCTCAAGAATAAAGATCTGTTATCTCCATTGTGAGTTGGAAGTAACTTCAGAGGAACACCAGAAACTGAAAGATAAACATATTTTAATAAGGAGTTTTAGCTAAATGGAATGTCAATCCACTGACCAAAATGGAAATACCAAATGTAAAGTTTCAAGTTCTTTCAAATCAGTATGTTTAAAGTATTTTCATTCAAATCCCATCCAAACTATTTTAAGGAAATCAGTGAACTGTTTTAAGAGTTTATTAGACATAATAGGCAACAAAGAACTTATACAGAAAAAGAAAGACATTAAAAAGAAAATACATATCAACATCAATACCTACTGGAAGTTGCAACCTTGTGAGTTATGATACTGGTTTAAGACAAATCAGGTTTAAAAAAATCAAGTACAGTGTTGGAAACTGCCTCCAGATGGATGAGTGAAAAATAAGTTTAGTCAAGGGTAGTAGGTGTGGGCACAGATCCGTGGTGTAGCATGTAACTTTGACCTTCAGCACTGAAAAAGAGAACAAATAAACAAAACCAACCAAACAACAAACAAGAAGCCCAAACAACAACAACAAAAAGAAAAGAAAAAAATGAAAAAAAAAAAGAGTAAAAGAATAGTCAAATGGATATATGGCTGGTACTGAGAAAAACATTAACAAATTCTTAAAAAAGATGTGATCCTTACTTCATATATAAAATAAATTCCTCATGAATTAAAAAGAAAATGAACAAAATTTTAGAATAATTTGCAAGAGGTCTAATTTCAAGAAAAGTAAGTCCCTCCATGTTTTATCATGAGAATAAGTATTTTAAGTGCATTAAATTTGCTTATTGTGCTTGTTGTTGTTGTTATTAAGATAGCAAACTATGTGGGCTGATCCACTGTGGAAAAGCACTGACTGTGATTAAAACAAAACAAAACAAAAACCTTGGAGACACTTAAGGCTCAGAGATTAGTCATTAGGGATTACAGTGTTTGTTTCCTACACGTGATCATTATCAGACCTTTGAGAACTTTAGGTTTACACACAATTGCACTTTTGGTGGTTCCCTGAAATAGAAAAGAGCAAACTTAACCCAGAGTTTGGTGCATTAAAGACTGAGAAACCGACTGCACGTGGGCACTTGTACTGAGATGGCCCAAGGTGACTGAGAACTAAGTAAGAGTGAAGAACAAGAGGAAAAAGGAGACTATTGGAGAGTAAATAAAATTTCCACATACATTTCTGGGAAAAATGGAAGAGGGCACTGGGCTGCCAAAAATTGTATGAAATTAAGGCTAGTTTAGTTTTATCAAGATAGTTACAAAAAGAAAATGCTGATACTCCAAGAGATGAATGGAGGTAATTACATTGCACGTGGACATACATGTACATTCATATACATAAATGTGCACACGTCAGTGCATAGTGTATATCTGTGCAAAATTGTAACACACATTCTCATAGGGAATTTATTGAGCAAATCAGATTTGCTAAGGTATAACTAGAAACAGTTTGATTCAAGCTCTTTTATATCCCTTCAAATCTCTGAAATAGTGGTTGTTCTAATCCTGAGAAAGATCTTGGAGAAATCCAATCACTTTTAGTGAACAGATAGTTCATACAAATAGACATTTGTGTAATATCCACTTAACTTGTCACTGCCTATAACAACAAAGCTCAAAATCCTTCCCTAAATCAAGATTTCTTCTTGTGTTAGCTTAATCCCACTTGAATCTTTTCAGTCTACAGCAAAGAAGCACATATATTTGATTTAATAATGAACTTTTTGCATCTCCTTCCTTTAGTCATTAACTTCTTTTTTCAATTTCTTCACACAGGGCTCAGGGGGGAAAAAAGAAAGAAAGAGGATACTCATCTTTAGGTCAATGTATTTCTATTATTTGGGCATGGCGAAATCAACACCCCTTTTATATTGATAGGCTACCCCTGTAGATTCCTTGGAAACCACCCCAGTGGGAACTCCACTGAAGACTCCTTGCCAAGGACAACCAACCTTGTACGGCTATCGCTCTCAGCATTTCTGTCATGAAATACACCCAGTAGTCCAGGTCTCTTCCCTTCTCTCAAACTCACTGTTGCTTCAGAGAACCCACACTGTGTTTCTGACACTGGAGGAAGTGCAGTTTTCTCTCAGCGTAACTAGCTAACCCAAGGCAGGAGGAGCTGAATCACAGCCTCTCACCTTCAGACTTCGAAGCTGTGAATCAAATGCCAGGCCCCTACTTCCTCAAAGTGCCACTACCCAACAACAAGGCCTCTAGGAGGATCACTTGCAGTTGCTGCTATGTAAGTTGAGGTGAGGAAGAAGAACTTCTTTGTGCATAAAATCCAGGAGATGGTTAACAACCATCTGCAAAATGGTCATCTCTCTTCACTTTGTAATGTCTCAATCTTTCTCTTACTTCATCTGAGAGAAGGAGAAAGGCCCTAGCACTTTAAGACATTTGCTCCTAGTTTCCAAAATGGGAGACTGGGTAATAATGCTGGAATTAATTGTAGGAGCTTCCAAGTCCTACGTAAGTAGTCTGACTGTTCACCGTTAATATGAAAGTGCATGAACTTGCATTCTGTTCTCAGGATGTTTGCCTCTGGAATGGTTCAAGAGCAGAGTCAAATATAACAAACAATCTTTGGACTATACCTGTGTGTACACACATATATGTGACTAAATATCACCCTATTATAGATATAGAAAATACAGAACCATGCATGTATGTGCAACCACATATATAACCACACCAAAATATATAACCAATAACCAAATTATATTTATAGAATACAATATTAAATGTAAGATTGTTTCTGACTTTATTTTCTTAATTTCTTGCATTTTCTAACAGACCATGTCTTACTCTTAAAATTATAAAAGTGTGTATACATATACAAACACATAAGACTGGGACCATTTTTTAAAAATGTAATCATAGTTTATAAAAAAAAAGCCCTGGAAAAGAAGCAAACTTTGCATAAATTTATTATGTGATTAAGCACTAGACAGTTGGGAATAATTACTTAATAAAAGACATTGAGAAATTTTGGAATAGCTTCCATAATAAAAATCAGATGAATTTAATTATCTATAACACACATACACAAGTAAACATACATATGTATCCTCTGTACATATGTATACATTCCTATATACACATCAAGATACATGCATATATGTCCATTATATGCAGTTATATATATAAATAGAAATATATACATGTATGTGTGTGTATATAAAAATAATGAAATCTTCTTAAAACTAGAAGTAAATAAGATTTTTGCATATATATTGATCACTAGAGTATAGTTAAAGTTTAAGAACCAGTAAGCATAAATGGAAAGGTGGATAGATTTTGGTGACTAAATGTTTACTATTTCCATATGCTATAGGAGGGAGAGCAAATCACTACATCCTGGAAATATTTCAAAACATGACAAATGTGCAGATTCCTCTTAATATTCAGTATAGACTGGAAAAGAACTGACATAGAGCAAAATAAAACTCTGTCCCTTTCAGAAACATTTATGACCTGTTATGTGCCAGAAACTTTACTAAACAATGAGAAAGCAAACACAGATATGTATTCTCAGGGCTAAAAAGTAGAGTCTAGTTAAGATGTCAGACAAGTAAAATTATCCATTAACGCCCTCCATACGGAGAGTTCTAATAGTTACTTCTATGCAGTTTTGGAAAGCTAGAGCAGCAGCGCCAAATACACATTTGTCAGGTGGGCAGTGGAGCAAGTAGTAGCACACAGTGGTCCAGATGAAGGGTGAGGGGTTCCAACTCTAGAACCCTAGCTGTAATACTCACTAGTAGCTGTGTAGGGAATTCTCTGGGTCTCTTGGTCTATAAATTGGGAATTCTACTTAATTCAAAGGGATATTACTGAGAGGCCTTGAGAATCAGTTAATTATTTAAAATTCAGCAGGCCTCTAATAAAAGGTTAACTTGCAAAATAAGATTTTCATCTCATAATAAATACAAAGAAATTTGTTGTTTTTTTAAAAGATAGTGTGGAAGTTCTTATATTATTCTTTGGAGAACCCAATTTCTCTGTAGCTCCAGGCGTAATGGAGTGCTACTTTTTCTCACCCTAACACACACAAGGACTGTGAATTTCCCTGGCCAGTTAAATGAGTGCATTGGATAGAGATGCAATCTCATGTTTGTGCATGATTTCTCAGTTCACAAGTCTGCCTTTCTTCTCTCTCGTACCATGATACCTGGCCGCCTTCCAGAAGACAGAGCCCGCAGGGGCTGACTGCTTCAGAAAATTTTCCATTGACAACTTGCAGTTCCATAAATTTTAAGCTACCAAATTGAGCACATTAATGATTGCCACAATATTTTTTTTTTGGGGGGGAATAAGTATCAATCATTCATGGCTTGAATTTTGATTCTAAAATCACAAAAATTCCCCTTGCTAGTGAGTTCCTTCATTATTTTTACCTAAAAATATAACAATTCAAGATTGGGTCCGAGAAAGCTTTCACATACTGATGAGTTTTTTCAACCTGTAAAAGTGGGATAAAATAATTATGAAACTAACCTTACTGGGGAATTTTGAGAATTAAATGAATTTTATATAGAGAGATTATAATAGTGACTGAGTCTTTGTAAGTCTCAGTTTATAAAGTCTAGGTCCCACTTTCAGGTTTTTTATGAATTTCTTTTGTCTCTTACATTTTGGGCTTCTTGAGAGCTTATTTTCTCTCACAAGCTACACACTCTTCAGCCTCATTCCACCCTCTCACAGAACTTCATTTACATTTTTGTCTGCTGACACTCGAAGCCTCCTCCTCACCCAGCTCCTCTGCAGTTAATGTCACACCAGACACCTCAGCTCAGATACTTCACAGACACTTCAGACCAAGCAAATGTCACACCCTAACACTGATCCTGTGAAAGTGCACTTCCATATGCTGTGTTCCTGATTCTAATGATTTTTTAAATGAATTTTAATGAATTCACCACCAGTCACTATGCTGCTTAGTAAGAAACTGAATATTGTACTTGGTATTGCGCTTTTCTTGTTCCCTACTTTTTGTCAACATGTCTCATGTAGACTCCGTATGCTCAAATTCTCTTGCCTATGTCTCTTCCATTTTCAGAGATAAGTGAGTTTCTTTCCTCTTATAACAGTGCTTTAGTGTTCTATCCAGGTTCTCTCCCACAGTTTGAATTACCTCGCCATAACGGGTTTTGTTCAGATGTGATTGATGCCACTATTTTAAGTGTAGAATTCAATAATTTTAGCAAATTTACAGAAATGTGCAACAATTACAGTTTAGTTTTAGAACTTCCTAGTTACCTAAAAATTTCCCTCATGTTTGTTTTTATTTCATTCCTGCTCTTACTTACCACTCCAGGAAACAGCTGATATATTTTATCTCTCTAGACTTTCCTAATCTAGACATTTTGTATCTAAATTGAAATTTTCTAGTTATTTTCTTGCTGTATTGCTAAAATGACTTCCATTCTTTTTCCTCTTTGTAAAGCCTAAGTTCTTTAAAAATTACAGAAGTTTAAGAAAGACTAATCATTTGTTTTTCTTCATCCTTTCCTTTGTAAAAGAATGAAATTTGCTGATTATTTTATGAAGAGGAAAAAAATGAGAACAAATTTATTTGATGTGGTAAAGTTTTAGCCGTGATTTTAATGGGGCATTAAAATCTGTTTCTAAAGAAGGAGTGACAGTAACAAGTGACTACATCTTAGAAAAGCAAAAGAAAAAGAAAAACATGAATATTAATAAAGAAGAAAGAGGTGGTTGGAGTGTGAAGGCCTTCAGAAACCTAGTAGTAATCTTTTAGAAACGGACCAGAGAAAGTTCAAAAGCCATTTGTATTAGTCAAGTTTTCCATTGCTGAACACAACACCCAACACCCATAACTTAAAGGAGGAGAAGTTTAATATGGTGCACTGTTCAAGAAATTCAGTCCGTGGTCTGCTGGTTCCAAGGCAGAAAAATCATGGTGGAAGGGCTTGGCAGAGGAAAACTGCTCAACTCACAGCAGCCAGAGATCACAGAATTCAGTGGCAGAGCTGGTGAGGGAGATACGCCAACCAAAGACACACCCTCCAAAGGCACACCTCAGTGATACATCACTTCTAACTGTACCCTGTCTCCTAAGCACACATTTAGCTATGAACTCATAAAGGGTCAATCTGGTGATAAGAATACCACCCCCAAGATCCAATCACTTTCCAAAAGCCCCTCCTCTAGTCACCTGAGACCTCTGAGGGACATTCCACATCAGAAAAATAATAGCCATGTAAACCTGATGTTTGAACATGTGATACTGGGATCAGTGATGTGATGCTGGGACTGATTCATGGTGTGATGCTGAGATTAAGGGTGTGAGCGCTATCCTTCCCTAAGGGTGGGTAGCCTCAGTAAAAATATAAGAGACACAAAGAGAGCTGCTGTTGTTGCTTGTTGCTTGATGCCTTGTGTTTGCTGCTTGCTTGCCACCCTCTGCTTGTCCTGCTATACCTTGAGCTGTTTCCGCTCTACAATGCACCTCTGCTATGCCACCATGCCTTCCAGCCGGTCGACTATGGACTAAAGTCTCTACAAACTGTGAGCCAAAATAAACTTTCTTCTTTAACTTTGGGTGTTGGATATTTTGTCTCAGCAATGAGAAAAGTAACTAAGACAGTCATGGAACACTCAAACAGTGCTTTGACCATTGGTGAGAGAATGTTGTGGCAGGAAATGTAATAAGCTTGTATTGAGGAAGCCTCATCCTCCACCTATATCTCAGTGACTAAGAACTGAACAATGTGAGAATCCTGCACTAACAAACTTGGTAAAGGCAGCTTTCATAATTCGACCTTCTTTGTCATTCCATTTTCATGTTATTACTCTCTTTTCTAATAATCACAAACCTCCCCAAGACCGTAACAGAGCTATTTCTGCACTTTCATCAGCATGGGATCTTCCTTCTGGTCAAATCGCACTAAATTTCACTCTATGTCTGACTAATTCTCTGGTCTAAACATTTCAATCTGGATGTTGAAATGTACATTTTTTGGAGTGGGGGGGCCGGGGATTGAACTCACAACCTCGCGCCTGTCAGGCTTAAGTCCCTGAGCCAAACTCCCGGCCTTGAAATGTACATTTTTTAATCCAAATTTTGAGAGAAGATCTTAATAAGTTGTTCCAAGGATCCCTGTATTCTCTAATAGTATTTTTCTCTGAAATGCTTATACCATAATTATCTGTTTTCCTGTGTTCAGTCTATTAGGAGGAAGTCCACTAAGAAATTTATTTACTGAATGAGACTCCAGAGTGCATCACAACCAAAGGCACACAATTAAGATTTTATATTTGAGGACTTAGAATAAGTACAAATAATTATAAAATAATCATTATTTTAACATTTTGCCATAATTATAGGTAATAGTTTAAAAGCATTGTGCATACAATGAATAATTAATGTAATATTTAAAGAACCACTAAAAGAGTAATTTATTTTTAAATCATCTCCATCTTTTACTGTAATAGTATAGGTCTAGTTTTCCTCAAGTTGCCATGATTTTTTGCGAAGTTTTCATTGCTCATTAAGAATATGTCCTTTATTCTCATCCCCTTAAACATGTTAACCTTTTATCCTTATCATGATTTAGATACATATCTCATATTAAGATACATGTGGAAGAGAAAGCTTCTTGTTTTCCCTGTATTTTGTGCTGTCACCCAAATAATATCAAATACCAAAATTGGTAGTCCTAGTCCTAGTCTTGGCTCTAGGTCCTGAAGCTTATTTCAGCTAAACACTGAATTGTGACAAAAGAGCTTGTTGCCCAATGCCAAAGTTCATCAGCTAATATCTATGTCTCTTGGAATATTCAAGGTTTCTCATCTGTCTTCTCATTATTGGACCAGGAGAGAAAACTCTTGAGTGTAACTGGCCTAAGTGTGCAAGACCAATGTGTCAGCAGGAAGTCTTCCTGCTTGTCTGAGGACTTCCTCTGACCTCTGAAATTCTCCAGAGGTAGAGCTGCAAGCACCATCACCAACCCAAAACACAACTAGTGCTGTGGCACCTCTTAAAGACTGACCTTTCCTGAAAAGATGAGAGCTAAACATATTTTAAAAGCAAGATATGGTACTAGTTCTGCTAGTTTTCATTAATGAATCTATGTACATAATTATTTCTACTTTAGGACATTTTATATGCATAAAATATGGAATCTGTGAGTGTGCTTAGGAATTTGAAAAATGAACCTAGATACAGAAGAGATTGAAGACTGAATTCTAAGGTACTAAGGAAGATAATAGGAAGAGGGAGAGAGAGACAGAGAGAGAGGACTGCTGTAAATAATAAGGAAACCACGAGTGCATGGTATTCCAGAAGATGAAGGAAGCTTTTCAAAAACTAGGGAGTGCTTCACTGTGCCCTTTACCATGTACTATTTAAAGAGTACAGACACTAAAGATTGACCATAAATTTGGGAATCTGACTCTCAATGGTCACTATGGTAGATGTCAGCCCTAATTGTCTCATCTGAAAAATAGAAATGAGAACAGCACTCATCTCATAAAACTGCATGGAGGAGTGTAGAGAGCGGTAAAGCTTCACAGCTGCCGCCCCGCCCCTCTCACCTGTGGGCATCGGGTACGTCAGCCTACATTTCCCAGGATCCTCTCCAGCCTAACCCGGAAATGACACTTCCCACAGGATGACAGCTTCCGCCCCCTCTTCTATAAATGCTATATACACACCTTTTAATAAATGAGACTCGATAGGAATTGTTCGTCCTGTCTCGGTTTCTCTCTCCTCCTGCCCTTGTTTCATTCCCATTCCCCCTCCAGGTACTACCCTGCGGACTGTGGCTTGCGGGCGAGCTACAGAGGAGTAAATTAAAGAACAATATATGTAAACACCTACTAGAAGACTGTAGGTGTATTGAGAGAATTTGCTTGAGATAGACTCCAGTATGAATGAAAAATACAGATGATTAAAGCTCAGGAGAGAAGGTGGAAGCAAAGCCAACGAGGGAAAAACTAACTTGGCTAGGGCAATTCTCATACTCGGATAATGACTGAGAGAACAAACCTCACATGACTATGTGTTTCTATCTGACTGCAAAACTGGCAATTGTGAACTTGCTTAACATTAACTTAGACTGGTAAGGCATTTGATAAAAAACAACAAATTTTATTAAAGACAAACAGCACATAAAGTGTAGTTATCTGAATAAGCATAATGCCCAAGAAATAATAACATTTTCAATTACACTGGCAAGACAGATAATTATTGCTTTTATATATTATATGGCTCCATAATTTTATAATCAGCCCTTTGCAATTTTGTGTCACATAAATAGCAATGAATTTATTAAATAGCTTTTTGACCTTTACTATATAAATTGATTCCCATTTGGCTAATTTCATAGCCTATAGTCTTCTGATTTCATAGGTTTTCCTCTTTTTATGTCTTCTCATCAGATCCAAAATTAGTTCTCTGTTTCATGGTAAATATGTTAAATGACTGTTTATCTTCCAAAGTAGCTGAAAGCAACTTGTTCTGTTAGAAGTATATCCATATATTTAAAGGCAAGGTAGGAACTTTTTATGACTTCATAATAATATTGAAGTTAGACTGCAAACAATATATGAGGAAAAGTTTTGAATTGTAAAAGGTTGGCTGAAAGTTTTCATTATGCTCATGTGAATCATCGCTTTCTCTATAAATTCTTAGAGTACTTAAGGGCATTCTGATATTTTAAATTCAAATTTCATTTTCACTTTCTACATTTGAAGATAGTTTTTAAATTTTCTACTTTCTGAAATTTGGGGAACAGTGAATTTTGGAAGCTATCATTTTGCATTACTTCATAGCTCTTTTCTATCCTAACAGTTACCCAAGAAATTTAGTTGAGGAAACAAAGCATACATATTTTTGTCAATATAAATCTGACTGACATCAATGAAAAGCATCATCAAAAGATTAAATTAATTCTGGGCTTTCAAGTACCCAGAGAGATATAGCTAAGTTTATATGCTCAAATACATAGCTTATGTCTTATCGATTTATTTCCAAGCAAGGTTTTATTTTACAATAAACTCATACTTGATGATTACAGTGATGTAACATTCAGATAAGTCAGTTTCAGAAAATGCAAAGTCACCTGAAATTTACCTCCTTTACTTTTTTCCAACTTTTTTTCCTTTTTTAAAAATTAAAAAAAGTAAAACTCAATGTAACGAGTTCAAAAAACAACATAAATATCTCTGAAGCCCATGTATAACTCAGTGACTACTGACATTGAAATTCCTAATGGGATTATGGGAAAGTGAAAATTCCAATGCCCTCATTTCATATACACCATGTATTGAACATTTCACACTTCTTTTGCTACTTCTGATCATTTGAAGAACATTTAAGAAAATGAAAACAGTTCTAATTTTCTGAAAAACTAGAGACCTAATGCAAAGTCATTTATACTAAATTTTGCTCATTTTGCTAATCTAATGATAAGACAAATTTTTTGTTTATATATTTTCTGCTGCTAAAAAGTAATTAATATCAGCATTGAAAATGTGATAATTCTATATTTAGTGCCATTTTAGTTCTAGACATTACTGATACAGGGTAAGAGAATAGTATCAATTATAATTTTTCAGGACCACTCCCCAGGTGAGAGCAATCTCAGGTGTTTGATAGCTCAAACAAACAAACAAACCAAAAACTTGACTCATTCAAGTATTTCCAAGTAGGATTTCACTTCAATCATACCAATATTTTCCAGACATGAATTTTACAGAAAATATTAGTATTTTCTTTTGAGTTTGATAATTCTTTTAAAATCAGGCAATATTTCTAAATGTTTTACTAAATTTAACCAACTTCTTAAAAAATTTAAACCTCATTTAAACGGGGCCTCAACTATAAATTATAGCATAACGCAAGTTGTGCCTACAGAGAAACTTTCAAAGTTGGGATTTCTCTCTTAGAAATATTCTACGCATTCCATGAAGCACAGATTTCTACTTGGGAAGTTTCAGTTGTAACCAAGTTTAGCCAGTTCCCAACTCTTTATTCATGCCTGCCCTCTCCCCTCCTTGCACATTTGCTCCTACTCTAGTTGGCTGTTTACAGTCTGTGCTGTTGCTCCACCAACCTCAGGCAACTCAAAGCCATGATTTACTTATTAATCTGCATGTTCATGCTTGAAGAACAGTTCCTATGTTGCTAAAAAAAAGTGCTAAAGTTCCATTTCACAGTTAAAAATTGTCACATTTTTAAAGAAGACCCCAATTTCCCTTTATTTTTCTTATTTTCAAATTCAAGCACGCGCCATATACTTTCTGTTACCCTGCTCCACCTCCATTGCCTGTGGTCTTCTTGAAGTGCTCTAATGAAGGTCTTTGTTTAGAGAGAAAACAGACTGATAGCTCCTATGTGAGACCAAGAGCAGGAGGCACAAAGAGTGAACAGTTATCCAGGTTCAGCGGCTCAAGGGTAGTTACAAATTCAAACACTCTTAATGTCTCTAGGCCACCTCAGGTTAAAAATAAAAACAAATTGCATCATTTATGACAGAATCCTGTCAATAACAAATGAGCATACCTGATCCCTTATCTCTTCTGTAATTATCTAGATGTAGCCCAGGACTGTGGCTTCTTAACATTACTAGACCCCTCTCTCTCTGTCGCAGCTGTTCCCAAGTGGCATTCAGTCCCTGCAGCAGCTGTGAAATTGTTCTTTCTGCACGTCCCAGAACTGTTACTTTCCTTCTGCCTTTTTCAGCCCTTGCTCTCATTCTGGGATAGAGTTTCTTTTCTGCTCATTGCACTGCACCATTTCTGTTTCCCTTGCTCTTTGCCTTAATGTCTCCTGTGGGTGTTCTTGTCTGACACAAGTCTAGAAACTTCAGCAACAAAGTGGACACTTGGGCATTAAATGGCCAAACAGAGTTAGTGAAATGCAAGATTTCTGGTACCACAGAAGTCTCCGAAGACATGGAATATCTCATCTTTCAACCAAAGGTCTGTTTTCCTATCCAGTTATAGACCCTTTCATCAGAATATAGAAGTTACATTCCTCCTGTGTTGTGCTTGGAAGCCATAGCCATATATATCTCTGACAGGTGAAAACCCCAGTGCGTACAAGTTCTTCCAAACTCTCTGAAACAGCTTCTTACATAGAATTGAATCTTCAGGGAAGGAGAGTCTAGCCCACAAAATTTCTGCTTGGAACACAATTTCAGGCCCAGGTTTGTTAATTTAGCCATTTTATAATATTGCTTCTATCAGATTAAAAATCCAAAAGCACTGTTCTGAAAGATACTATTTGAATATTATTTCATAATCCTAAGGAGAACTTTGAGGGGTTACTCACTAGAACTCACTTTTTTTTAAGATTCTACACATTATTTTCTCAAAAAGTTAACTATTGCATTAAAAAATACCATCTTTTTATATAAAGTTGCCTAGGCCTTGAGGGAGGTTACCATTCTCTTGTAATCTAGCACTCCATATTTACGTGCCACTATCAGTACCTAAATTACAGTTCTCAAGTTTCTACTTCAGTCCTTTTTCTTCTTTTTGTGTAGCATTGTGTTACTAATGCTAGAGTATATTTGATAATCTTACCTTGTAAAACAATTATGTTCATTGCACCCAGTTCTTAGAACTAATGCTCATATAGTCTTCCTTCCAAACTTTTTAGATGAAGTTTCCTGATATATAACTGGTAACAGATACCTACTGTAGTTGAACATATTAATCCTAAGTGCATTTTAGATGTCTGTGCCCAGACTTCCCATATATCTGTCCTGTTACTTAGCAATTTGAGAAATGATCTAATAAAGTTAATGATCCACGAAGAAGGCAAAAGTAAACTCTTGTAATGGAACATTTTAATGAACTAAATGAGTCTGAATGTTTCAACTCTGAATAACACACATGAATTGTTCTCTGGATTTAAAGCATTATTTGATGTACAGTCAAAACCTAAGAGATGTGAGTTTAATGACTGCTTCCTACCTGTAAAGTATTAAAAAGTGTTCTGTCCAATTACTTTAAAAGTCTACATGATAGAAGAGCTTTGCTGTAGTTATCAGAAGAAACATAAAAGAAATATATGAAAGGATGACATTGGGACAATAAGAAATAGTTGGCTGCAAGAATGTTTTGAGTAGATTATGCAGAAGCTGACATAATTTCAATTGTATTCCATGAATGATCCACTAAACAGACTCCTATCTTCACAGGGAGAAAAGTTATTGAGCATGAGGAGGTTTGAAAGTCTTAACATGGGTAAATTATAGCACCCACTGGCATTTTAAAGTGTTTTTTGAGAAAATATACTGCTTTATTGACCATATTAGAATTGATGAGACTAACCATAAACAAGGAGTTGGAGATTCTTCCCAAGTGTCTGAGAAACTGTCAGTCCCAACAGGGACCACTGACAACATCACAGAACTACAGTCCCCTATCCTGTGCTGTAACTATTGGTGGGTAGGGTATCATATCTAACCTAATAAGTTACAACAAAAAGTTTTCCCTTTGAAAACTTTCCCTGTGTTGTAGATGATGTCATAAAATATTCATCTGCATGCTATCACAAAGCAGTTCTTCATGCACTATAACAAATGCCATCTCGTTTCAAGTCTTTCAAGTTTACAGTGTCACTCCTTTCCCTCAACCATTCCTTCAAATGAAAATAGTTCCAGATCTTCTTAATGTCATAGCAATTCTTTTAAAAATTCCAGCAAATACTCTCTAGAGTGAGACTCAAACTGGATACTGAGAATCCATGTCCCTATCTGTGAACAGGAAATCAGAAGTTATTAAGTCGTTCTAGAATCTTTCAGGGATGAATTTAGTCGAATACTGTGTTCACTTTATTTTAGCAGCATAGACAGTACGGGGTTTTGTGATTGTGTTTGTTTTGTGTGTCTCTCCTGGTGAAACATTTAAATCATTCGATGTGTCAAAAGACATTTTAAAAGCTGGGCGTGGTGGCTCACACCTTTAATCCCAGCACTTGGAAGGCTGAGATAGGAGGAACGTTGTGAGTTCCAGGCCAGCTTGGGCTACAACGTGAGCACAAGGCTGGCCTGAGCTACATAGTGCGACCCTGCCTTAAAAGATTAGGGTTAGGAGTTTGGTTCAGTGGCTTAAGTGCCTGTCTGGCAGGTGCGAGGTTGTGAGTTCAATCCCCGGTGCCGGGGGAAAAAAAAAAAAAAGACATTTTAAAAATTTAAGCTTATTCTATGAGTGCTTTTTCAATGGTTTAGGATTTTTGTTCTCTTCGTTTCTATTATACACGCTGCGGAAGTGAGTGGGATCCCTTTCTTTCTGACTGTAGTGGGTATCAATTATTTTGTGTCTCCTACTCTCCACATATTGTGGTTATAGTATCTTTATTATTTGAGGCAAGTTGACCTCATTTCCTTCCTCATGGATATGGTCTGAATGCATGGTTTCCCAGTCTTTTGGTGAAGATCAAGTGTGGTAGGTGTGAATGCTTTTCTCCCCTCTGAAATTCATGTGTTGGAAACCATCGCTGACACAACAGAGTTTGGGGTGAAGCCTTATAGAAGGAGTTTAGCTTATGATGTCTTTGCCTTCTGAATGGACTGATTCCTCCTCTGTAGAAATGCTGTGGGAATGCATGTGCTGTCTTCTGTTCTTCTGCTACATAAAAGCATACAGCTCTTGTTCCCTGGAAGATGCAGCAATACTGTGTTCAGGAATCTAGAGGGCATCCCCACATCAATAAGAACTTGGCCTTCCCAACCCCCAAACTTCCAAATTTAAGATATGCTTTGGTCTTTATAAATTACCTAATCTAATTTTCAGGGTTTCTTTTGACTTTTTTCTTTTGTCTTCTTCAACATCATTTTACCAGATAGGAAATTCTGTGGGTTTTACCTCTTTTCCTGAAAATAAGTTTAGTGATGTTCACTTGATTTCCCCGGCAAGCAGTCAGAATGCAATGTTTGACACATAGAATGAAAAGCATTTCCATATCCATATCAGAGCCTTGAAGCTCAAGGCTACTTCCTATCTTCACTGAATGTAGAGAGTACAAATGGTTTCTCTCTCTGTTTTACTAATTGCTTTGTTTCCTCAAACTGCTAGCACAACATCTGCCAGGGCAGGATGGATTCCCTACAGACACTGTACTACTACAGCCTGATAAGCAACCTGCCCCTCCTGGTGGAAGGACATGTTTTCTCCACAGCCAGCAGGCATCTTTCAAGAGGCAAAGCCATTGCATAAAGAGAAAGCTGAACCACCATCCCAAATCTTTAGTGTGCTTATGGAATTGTTCATTCTGTAATGATCTCATACTGTCTCTAATTTTATCGATTTTGCTTTTCAATAGAACTGCCAAAGATTACAATTCTAAGACAGGCATAACGTGGGCAGATGCTCACATTCTCACACGCATTTCTGCCAAGATATTTTTACATCTTTTTGCACATAAAACAAAATGAAGGCATGTGTTATAGACGCATGCTACCAGCAACCAACCAGAGGAATGCAATTTATTGTATGCTCATTTCCTGGATGAAGTATTAAAATAATCCTACTTAGGAAAAATGAGCAGCACTTTCCAAAGGAAAGATTTGCTTCTGAGGCACCTTATAAAACATTCTTAATTGCCAAAACTCATGGAATTGGCAACATGGGCCATCACATCCAAATGTTGTCTCTGCTATTTCTAATTCAATACAAACTTCACACCGCATTTACTGGTTAGGCATTGAAACACAAAATGTTGCAACAGCTTACAGCTCTGTGGATATTCATTCATTGACTGTGTGCATCAATAGGGCTCATTTCAAATCTACGACATGAAAGTAAGTAAGTAAATTCAGGAAAGATTTGGAACTAATTCCTCAAGAAAAACGCTCTGGAGCAAAATCTGTGGAATCATAACCTTACCTTGGGAGTTGTAGGTGGGCCCGCTGTGCTTTCTTCTGCTAAGGTGAGCAAGGTTAACTTGGTTTCCTTCACTGAGGGATGTTTGGGAGGAAGAGGTGGAGGTAGCAAGACAGAGCTTTCATATCTCCGCATCATGTAATACTGTTCTTCTGTAATCTCTTCTACCAGAGTTCTGACTACATGTGATTCTGTGTCCCTGGACAAATTACTAACTAACTGAAAAGTCATATTCAAGCGGCTGATGGGAATCTCCCAACATTCAGCCATGTTGGCCAAGTCACTTATAAGTAGGTAAGAGTCTGTGATATCTTCCTCCAACTGCAGTCCTGGGGTCGCAGCCAAAATGTCTTCTTCAATGGAAAGATCTCTCACAGACACCTTCACATTGAATGGTAAGCAGAATTCCTTAGATAGCTCAGAAATTTGGTACTGTTTCTTATCATGAATCACCTCGACAAAGCCTCCTTCCATGTACAAAGGGAGCCGTGCTGCCTCATAGGACTTTTTGAGGATTTTTTTACAGGCCAGAGCATTCACCACTGTCTTTTTCCCCTCGCAGAGAACTTCCATCATCTCAGAGTGATGTACTAGATACTGGTCCCCAACAGACACAGAGGACAGCTCCTCATGAGGGGAATGAAAGGCTTTGGTGGCCACTACATGAAGGGACTCTTTCTCACTCTTGGCTAGCTCTAGGTCATAGACTGTTGGGAACTCCCGAGGCCGCCTCTTGAATTTGCCTTTGTAGCTACTGGGAATCAAGAAGTGTCTCTTAGGAAAATTGCTTCTAATTTCTGAGGCTAAGATCCTTGACGCCTGGTACTTTTGATGGATTACAATGGTTTTCCCAGGTTGCAAAATATTTCGGGGCAGCTGGTTTCCTTGAGGTACTTCTATGACTTCAGCCACTATAGGAAACTCTGTATCAGTCATTTCAAAGAGATCTTCTGTAGATAGCAACTGAGGAAACCAGTTAGCATCATAGGAGTCAGTTATGTCTTTGACTTCAACATCTAAACTAGGGAGAATGCGGACTATATCCTTCCGAACTGAAAAGAAAGGGAAAAAAAGAGTGAGACTTCTTGCCTTAAAATGTTTGCTGTGATTTACTCTCCTGGTGCTACATTTCTATTTTTTAACTGTTATTTCTATTAAGATATGTTAGTAGTACAGACTCATTACATTCATCTCGATGAGTTGGTATATATACATAAAACATCTTATTTCTTTTGGGAAAAGAAAATGTTCATAATATACTGTTTCTGACATGTGAGCTTCATTTACTTAAATTTTAAGAGGAAAGAGATTATATTTAAAAAGTGTACCTTGACTTAGCACAATTGTCATATATATTTTATATGTTATTTGGTGTATTAGTCTGGTTTTCAATCTGTATATGCAATTAACTTTATCTTACAAGATCTTGTAAGATAAATAAATGAATCTAATGTTGGAAAACTAAAAAGAGGTAGAGGGAGAGGGGAAAAAGAAGGGAATCAAAATGTAGCAATCCCCTACAGTGAATTTAGTAACTATTATTATGGCAAAAAGGTACTAATAAAAGTAAAAACAAAACAAAACTATAACCCCACGGTTTTTCAAGAAATATACGTTAGCCAGTCCTGTGGAGTCCTATGAACTTCCCCAAAATCCTCCTCCTCATTGCTAGCTAAGGGCAAGCATTGTCTTGATTCTAGGCTTAACAAGTCTTGTGCATATATTTACAGTTTTGTGACATATTCTTGAACACAGATATATACATATGAATGTGTGTATAAATGGAATATGTGGTACCACCATAAGTCATGTTCTTGAGGTCCAGAATTTATATGTAAAATTATTTAAAAAAATAAGTTTTGATACTCCAGACAAGACTCTTCATGTATAAAGTCCAACATGTATATTCTTTATACTTATCCTGTGGGGTAAAAACACTGCCAATTCATCACATATAAAGTACTTAATATTAATATATGGTAAAGGTTATCAAAATGCACTCTTTTCCCAATGTCAAAGTTATTTCTTTTTCCACTGGTGCTGGGTTACTCCCAAAAAGGAAAAAGACTGGTGACGGAAGGGTCACAGCCACTTAGGGCCCTCAGCACAGTGACAGATGTTTTACCACTGTGTCCCTGATGAAAAATGAATCACTTTATTATTTCCTTAATTCTTTAAGACAACAGAGACACAGTATTGTCCTGAAACCATTAATCTGCTACCCACATATAATATCATTACAAATGGTCTTGAATTAAAAATAAGATTATGTGTTAATATTAGCAGAATTTTATAACAGTTTATATGATTTTGATGCCCTTCTAACATAAGTTTTAAAGCATTTTCATGATCCACTATTGCTTCTTATTATCTCTAGTCACTGTTAATATTCCTTCTTTCTGTGTTTTTGAAAATGAACAATTTAGAAACTCAGAAGGTACAATTCATTGTTATAAACATTACTTTTGTCGTCAATTTTTGTATTAATAACTCTTTGTGGAACATCTGAAATCCTTAATTTTTTAAATTGTATCATATCATATAGTCTGTGTAATGCTATAAAGACACAGCACAAAAATGTATTACCTTATTTTCTTGAGAACAAAAATTGAAATAAATGGTTTTCTGCAGACTGAAAATTGAAAAGATCTTTTAAATTTTCTTAGAAAGAACAGAAGGTCTGAAAAATATTCTTCTTAATCATTTTGTTTTATAAAGTTTAGCCTACACTAAATTTTGTTAGGTATTATTATCATAGGCTTCCCTGAAACCTGTGGCAGTTTTAGAAAGCAAAATCTCATTATTCTAACAAAAGTGAACTACATTTAATAACCCCAGTGCTAGCTCTAGATAGGCATCTTAGGCTTATGTCATCACTCCAGTCTAGGGAAGAACAAGAGGTTGGTAGAATAGATGCCATTAAGATTTTCTGGACTTTCTATATTAGCCTATCAGATCATGTGGACCCTAATTCAAGCTACGTCCCTATCTATATTTGTAAACAGTGGATAGGAAATAGTCTTACTATCCTTGGAGGACTCTATCACTCCAGAGAAATTCTCCAGGCAAGGTTACCTGAACTTAATGAATTTTCTGTATCTGCTCACTAACCTACCTTCTATACTTCTGTTCCTAAATGGACTGAACTAATTCTAGTCTATCACACTACACATCTCACACCAATAGCATTTGACATAGTAGATTTGGCTACTTCCACTTAGATGTATTTTTCTCTAACCTTGTGATTCTTCTCAACTTTTATTGCTATTTTCTTTCTCTCTAGACACCAACCACTACTCATACAGCTGCAATATGTCTTTGTTCTCTAACTTTTTTGGTGTATACTTACGGCTAGAGTAATTTTCTCTGGTGTTATGTGTTTAAATATCTATATGGTTCTGTCTTCCCAAAAAGATAGTCTAGAAAAGTAATTTTCCTGAATTCTAGATATTTACTTTAGATATTCACTTGACTATTTAGTAGATTCTCAAAATCGACATGCTCAAATTGAATCTAATCTTCTCATCAACATCTAGATTATCTGGTTCTTCCTGTATCTTAGTTGTTGGGAACTCCTTTTAATTTCTGCAATTTATAAACCTTAGAGACATCCTTAGTTTCTCTCTTTTTCTAACACTTGCTGCCCTTTTCATCAGATATACTTTGGTCCTCCCACATTATTTCTTATCTGGTTTATTGTGGTGTTTTCCAAGCCAGTAACCATGCTCTGAGATCCCAGTGGAATGACCAGCGATCCTCTTTAAATGCTGAATAAGTTGGGTCTGCCGTCTGCTGACGACCCACAACATCAATTCTTTTCATGCAGAAGACAAGCCAAAGTCCTTACCTAATCCTGGGTGCCATGTGGATCTCACCAGTTAACACATGACCTCACTAACTCACTGCTTTCCTCTGACCTCAGCACAGTCAATTCTGCAAATCTCTTCCCTCTTCCTGCTCTGTCCTTCAGCTGCACACGTTCAGGGTCAACACCTCTTCCGCTTCAAATTTACCTAAATACAATCTTGTCAACGAGACCTACTCTATACGTTCCATTTAAAATCTCAAACATCCTTGCTCTTAGCCTTTCTCTCTTTCTCTATTTTCTATGTCAGCCTTTGCTTTCAACTGTTTCATGTAACTTGCTTATTCATTATGACCATTGTCGATTCTTTTTTTTCTCAAATTGAAACGTTGTCTCCCAAGCAGTAGCGGTCTCTCATTGTTTGTCTGTGAACATCTCGGTATTTACAGTGATGCCTGGTTGAAGTAGATATTCAATACATCAATTGAAGGAATAAAGAACAGTTATCATGAGAGGGTACTTTAGTAGGCATTAAAAAGAAGAATTCTGTAAACAAGTATAGTTCTATTTAAATTTCACTGGGGAAAAAAGTTTTCCACTGTTAAAACTCCTACTGTATATAACAGTAGATGTTGTACACCTCTTTTAACATAACTCCAAAGGTTACTTAATGACTGGCTCAATAAAATAATACTTGCATTGTTTAGTTTCCACAAACCAGCAGATATAGTAGGGTCTAAAATATGGACTAAATGAAGTCTTTTTTGATCCAGATTTAACTCTTTAGTTAAAAATGACAAGGAAAAATAACATACAGCTAAAGAAAAGTTCAATATAAGGAAATAGTATATGCAGTGACAACCACCAACTGTTAGATGCATCAGAGAATTAAGGTTACAGGGCAAAGCACTATCCCCAAAACTAGACAGCAGGAGATACTGAAAGTCATAACTTACTGGGAACAGAAACTGCTGCAGAAGTTCACTAGTGGCAAGAGCATTTGAAGAGTAATGAATTAACTGCTGCAAATTAAGAAGAGAGTAGCTTGCCAGATAAGCTCCTAAAGACAGATAAGCTCCTAAGCTCCCCCCTTGTTCCTGAATCTCACTCCCAAGAGCCTCACAAGTTTGCAGAGTGAGGAATGGAGAAAAATCCCCTGGTGCTTTCAGTACCATGAAGGGGGAAATGACCATTCTACAATCTACCCGGAACACTATGGTTTACTTTCTTAAAAAGTCCTTTCTTCAAAGAAAACTGCTTCACTGCAGCTTAATCAACTTGATGGGTACTATCACAGTTTAATCTTCTACGTGGGGAAAAGGAAACACCCAACTTCAGTCTTCTCTGTAATTCCACTTAGGGAGGGGAAAAACCCAACTCCAGCCTCAGCTAACCATTCTGGCTCCCTACAGGAGGGGAAAAAGTTGTGCTGCACTTGTGAAAGTCATAGCTCAGATACACAGTGTAATACAGGTTACAGAAGGCTTTCACCCCACAAATCTCACCAACACATCAAGAGGACTCCTGAGTCATGACAGGAGACCCCAGCTGGAAGAATGACATTTAAAACCTTGCCTAATACAGAGTATCTAGGGAAATGGAATAAAGGAAACAAAAACAAAGACAGTATAGGGAATTTCATTCTCTGAGACCTATAGCTACAGAAAATAGTTAAAACAGTCCAAATTCAAATCAGACAAACATAAAACTGCACACTAAATACTATTTGCCTCATTTCTTTTACCTGAAATGTCCAATCTGGCTTTCCAAAACAAAACCAATCAAAATAAAACAAAAGTATTCCAAAGTATGGTTAAATGGCAAGTTGCAAAAAAATTTACAAATTATGTTAAAAGGTTAAAAAGTGGTCTAATATAAAGACGAAACAAAGCAGGTAAAAATACCAAATTCACACATGACAGAGATTTTGGGATTATCAGGTGAATAGTTCAACATATAATAAATATATTAAGGGCTATCATGGGTTTTCAGTGAAGAAAAGATGCATAAAATCAGTAAAGGAATGGAACATCTAGAAAGAATTTACAGAAATGAAAAGCACAAGAATAGAAATGAAGAATGAGTCAGCCATGGTAGTACATACCTGTCATCTGAACAGGATTGCAAGTTCAAGACCAGCTTGAGAAACTTGACAAGACCCTGCCTCAAAATTGAAGAAAAAAGAAAGAAAGAAAGAAAGAAAGAAAGAAAGAAAGAAAGAAAGAAAAGAAAAGAAAAGAAAAAATACCTGGGGATGAAGTTTAGTGGTAGTATAGCACTTTCCTAGCATAGATGAGGCACTGGATTTGACTTCCAGTACTGAAAAAATAAATAAAAAAATAAATAAATAAACGAAAAAAAGAATTTAAAAAATAAAGAAATGATGAAGAAAGACTTTGACGAAATAAAATGGACACTGACAAAGAGAGAACTGATGAGCTCAAAGATGTACTGATGTGAACTTCTGAAATTGAAAGGGAAAGAAAAAGGATTAAAAAAAAACTGAAACAAAAAATCGAAGAATTGTGGGACAGTTAGAACAGATATAACATACCTGTCCTGAGAATGCCAGAAGAGGAGCAAATGGATAATCTGCAGTATTAGACTGAGAATTTTGCAAAACTAATAAAGCACAGAGAACGCTAAATATCATGAATACCAAAAATAACTATATTTGTAAACATTATATTGAAACCCAGGGAAGGGAAAACAAAAACCTAGAGAGGAACAAGAATGACATTAAATTGTAATTCTTTCCAGAAATTATGCCAGCAAGAATAGGCTGAAGCCATGGACTCAACATATTGAAAAAAAACAACATGTTAAAATTTTGCACCCAAAAATAATCTTGTGAAATTATTTTTCAATATTAGAGGAACGATACTTTCTCAAGCAAAAATTGAGACAATTTATTACTACTGTATACCAGAAATAGTTTTAAAAAGCTCTTCAGAAAAAAAATAGGTCACAAGTAAAGATGTACATAAAGAATGAAAAAAGGTTAAAGATTTTGGTTTTGGTCTATGGTCTAATAAATAACAGATTGTTTAAAATAATAGCACAGGTATATTGGATGATTATAGCTTATAGAGAAGTGATGGCAGTGTTTAAGAGCTATGAGAAAAAGATTGTGAATATACTTGGATATAAAATCTTTTCATATCCATGAAATTATTTGTGTTGTTTGAAGTTAGTTGTAAATCAATTAATTGCAAATTCTAGGACTACAATTTAAAATTTTTTATAGTATCAATATGTCAAAAAATGAAGAGAAATGAAATCATATGAAAGACTCAAAGCTAAAATAGTTAGAAAAACAGTAGCACATCTAATTAATTTTTTTGATACTGGGAATCAAACTCACAACCTCACCCCTGCCAGGCAGGTGCTATACCACCGAGCTCTGTCCCTGGCCCAGCACATCTAATTTTGAGATAAAGACAAAGACAGATACTATGAAAGGCATGGCCTGTATACGATTCTCTGAGGATGGAAAGAAATTAAAGAGCAAGATGGGATAGGAAGGAGAATACCCTAGACTGCAAGAACACCACGATCAATGGTAAGTAGAAAAATTGAAAACTGTCTGTGATTAACCAATGATCTGCTCTTTTGAGAATTTCAGTTGAAACAAAGCTGCTCATAATTGGACTCATAGAGAGTAAGACTGTGACCATAAATTGACCCTTCAAATGGCTGTCTGAGGAATGAATAAGTACTCTAGGAGGAAATCCAAAATATTTTTTTAAGAAAGACTAAATTAAAATTAAGGGGCCAGGGATTTAGCTCAGTGGCGTAAGCACCTGCCTGGCAGGGGTGAGGTTGTGAGTTCGATCCCCAGTACCAAAAAAAAAAAAAAAGATAAAATAAAATAAAATTAAGGATTTGGCAGGTTAGTTGAGTAGCTCAATAAAGACAAGACTAATTTTCTTTACTATCTGCCACACATAGATTTCAAATATGCTGGCAACTCAATCCTCTCATGTCAGTTAGTACTTTGAAACACTTTCTGCTTTTTAATACTATTCTCTCCATTTTTTCATGGGCTTTAAGTTTTCCATAGATAAAGTTAAAATTTGAATTTGTTTAAAGGACATATAACTTGAAAATGATAGCCTCAAGTTTTAAAACTAGAATAAATTGATTTTTATGACAAATATTATTACATCTAAGGCTTTCTTCTAGAGAAAGATATAGAAACCAACACTTTCTATTTTGCTTTTTAAAGAAAATAGCAAGTTACATGCTTTCATAAAAATATTTAAAAACTGAAAGGCAAAATTACAATCTTAATAAATGTATACAATTTGGGATATATTGTTCTAATCATGTGTATGTTTGTGTATACTACACATCTTTTAAAGAAACATTTATTGTTTCACAATTAAAAACGTAGTCTGGGTGTGGTGATGCACACCTGTAATACCAGCACTCTGGAGGCAGAGACACAAGGATTACTGTGAGTTCCAGGCCAGCCTGGGCTACAAAGTTGAGTTCAAAGACAGCCTGAACTGAATAGTGAAGCCCTGTCTCATAAAAGACCAAATAAAGTAAAATAAAATAAAATAATCCTCTTTTCTCAAAGAAGGATATATAGCAAGCTACTTTCAAAACTGTCATTTTCTGAAAATTTCTCTGACTTCAACTCAGAGCATGGGAGACATTCCTAGAGGTATTTATTACAAATTTTCCAGTTTCAAATTGTAGAGAAGGAAAAACAATACATACTTCTGCAACCTTAGTTGACACTTCACAGCTTCTTTTCTTGTGGGTGAGCATGAATTATTCTGGCTGGGTATGTTTTCTGATTATCCACAGGGAGCTTTTGTGAACAACAATTTGTGTTCCGTTTTCTCTAACAAGGTACTGCTGATTTCCTCTTCAGGCTGCTGAGTCATTTCACCACTCTGTCTTTCTGACTGTTCTGTCAGGAAAGTCCCTTCACAGCCAGGGAGAATGTTAGGTAGATGTGATTCTTTTCTGCCCTGTCCACTGCAGCAATGCTCTTAACTAAGTGTGGGTGTTAAGGACCCCATTAAAATGATCTTTGAAGGGAATATAAAGACCCACAATGAAGTGTAGTTGGTCCTGGACAATACATGTTTCCTTCAGCAGTTGCTATTCAGTTGTAGGATACATGCAACCCAACCCAATTTGAGAACCAGTGCTTTGTAAATTGACCTACATTAATACAGGTCTGAAAATGTTCGGAATCAGTCTTATGTAAGTCTTAAAGTCATGATGATTGTTTCTATTTTTTTTTCTACTAAAGTTTTAGAAATTTTAGCTCAGTGTCTTCCAATTTCTAGTTTCTCTTATAAAGTAATTTATTCATAATCAAAATGAGTAACTGGACATTTTCACTTTTGAAATTTAATTTATCAGTTACTTTCCAAGACTATGTACTGATCCTTTCAAAACATTTTCATAAATTCCATCTCAGTCTATCATTTACTCAGTGAATTGTTGCATTCCATCTTTCCTTTGCATTATACCTTTATTATATGACAGTTATGAACCTTACCAATAATTTCTGAGTTCTGCATTGTTCCAGACTTCCAAATTTAACTTTGTTTTGCAGTTTAACATTTTTTGTTAATTTGTTGGTAAATATTCTGTGGGTTTTTTTCATGTATTTAATTCCTTTTTGATTTAAGAGAATCTATAGTGTGAATTTGCATTTTCATACATGGTCTCCTTTGGCACATCTGCTCTGCATATTTTTAAACAGAGAAAGTATTCTTAGGGCCAGGGATATAGCTCAGTGGCACAGCTCCTGCCTGGCAAGTGCGAGGTCATGAGTTCAAACCCCGACACCAAAAAAAAAAAAAAAAAAAAACTGAAAAGTATTTTTAGAGTTGCTCTCTAGCTTTTTTAGTGGAAAAAAAATCACCATAATCCTCATTGAGACATCACAAGTCATTTAAGATGAATATGCTTGCTTTTGAAATGGGTTTATTTATAACATTATTCTGCCTTTCACAATTTTGTTTAGTTAATACATTAAATTAATAGGCATTTCTTACATTAGATGATACACTTCAATAGGTTTCCCATTGATATTTGTAATGGTTAGTTTTATGTGTAAGCTTTCCTAGGCTTTAATACCAGTAATAGCTTTTAAATAAAGCACGTTACCCTCCAAAATGTAGTTAGAGCTTTTAACAACAAAAACAGGTATTTCTTAGAGAAAATGAAATTTTGCTTCAAAGCTAGGTCATTAACTCCTGCCTAAGTTTCCTGCCTGATCACCGATACTACAGACTGAGACCCATAACTTCATAGGCCAATTCTTTTTAAAAAATAGCATTATATAATAAATAATTGCATACATATTAATATGTACTTATTAATTACAGTAATATCAGATGGTTCAAAATATTTTGTCATCACAGTATTTTTATGGATGCATTAGAAAAAGTATTACTAATAACCGAAAGCAGAAGAGAAGTGTGCGACTGTGAACAAAGAAGTAAACCTGAGGTCATAATGAAGGTGGTGTGACTTACCCTCCTCAGACTTGCTTCCCTACTTGAATTCAATACTTTCCCAACCCGCAGCAGATATCTAAAAGCATCTTTTGCTGTGAAACCAAGTCCCTGGGGAAGACCCACAGAACCTAAGTGAGGGGACCACAGCAGTGAAAGAGCAGCAGGATGAAACCTAAACATCACAAACACAGAACTTGTCTATAAGTGCCTCATGTATGCATATTCTTAAAAGTGTCTCACATGTAATTATTAATATAGAGTAAGCAATTGCCAATCATTTAATAGAAACATTAAACAACAGTGAAAGAACAGAATTTAACAGAGAGAAGAAGAGGGCTAGAGTTTGCAAAGGATGGAGTTAAAATACAGGCAATGATAAAAAATAACTTTAAAGAAAATCTAAAACCTCTCAGATAAGATAATGCATTCTTAAAAGAAGATAATTTTTTGGATGATGTAAGAAATAACTCTTGGCAATTAAAAAGTAATAGCTGAAACTAAAAATTCACTAAGAGTTACTATCCAAAGTCCATGACTTGAAAAACAGTCCTATACCCATTACTTAGAAATGTGAATGCAAATACCAAGAAGTAGGGGTACTTGTTGAAAGGAGTTACCTCAGCATAGCACAATCTGGGGAAAATTTGTGAATGGTCAAACGAACAAGATTTGAGGACAACTTTGCTAATAAATCATTTCACTACTCTTTGATTTTTTTCTTTTAATAAATGTCAAAATTAGTTTTTAAAAAGGAGAAAAAAAGAAGTCTTAGAATACTATAGCCAATGTATTTTTCTGTGACAGTTTAATCACCTAATGTATAATATTTGAATACTACCTTTCTGAGTGTACAAGTCACCTGTGTGTTTTTTAGCTCTTTGCTTATAAAATGAGTTAATGTTTTCTATGTCTGAGCAAAGACTGTATTCTGAAATTTTCCACAGAAGTGAAGCTTTTCTCCTAAAAGAAAAGGAAAAAGCCTATATAATAGCAAAAATTTCAGCAGTAATTATTGATCTACACATCAAAACTAAATACCACTTAAAAAGCCTTAACGGCCAAGATCTCTTTTTCATGAAACAAATTTAAATAGCCAAATTTATATTTTAACTGCAAATATTATGCATTCCATTTGCTACAGGAATATGAATTTTATCTACCTATGAAAAACATAAACACATTATGAAATGACTCATGAGATGAGAAATTAATGGTGTTGGATCGTCATTTTCTAGAGAAGCATAATTTTTAAAAAATCACTAAATATGTAATGAAGGTGAATGGGGTTTCTGGTCTATAATGGGATTTGATTAAGGGTTGGGAAACAAATATCTCATTTAAAGAGTTCTGTTTCTTTCTTAAATGGACACTAAATGACACTAGAGTAGTAAATCTAGTAATAAGAGTAGACAATCATATATTCTGTCTTCCCCTTATTTGCCATGTTCTCTTTTGAGCAAATCAATATTTCAAAGCTTCCTGTAATCCTCAGTCATTTTCACTTCTTGCTTCTCTTAATATTTCTATGAAACTGCCTATTCCCACTCAGGTTTATTCTTATTGTTGTCTCTTTAGAGAAAGGACTCAATCCAAAACAAAATTAGATTACACCTGATACTCGAGAGCTGTGGAAAGAAACCTTCCCATGATACTCTACATAGAAGACCCCCAAAAATCCATTAAAAGATTTCTAGAAGTAATAACCAAATTTAGTAATGTAGCTGGATCAAGGTGAACACTCAAAAATCAATAGCATTCCTGTACACAAACAACAAAGTCACTGAGAGAGAAATAAGGGAAACCACACCCTTTACTATAACATCCAAAAAAATGAAATACTTAGGAATCAGTCTAGCAAAGGAAGTAAAAGATCTATACAGTGAAAATTACATTACACTAAAGAAGGAGATCCAAGAAGATTTCAGAAAATGGAAAGATATTCCATGTTCATGGATAGGAAGAACAAACATCGTGAAAATGGCCATTCTCCCAAAATTATTATACAGATTCAAT